>CM050511.1:21718485-21843485 GCA_027563665.1 Antrozous pallidus
AAGGACAGAAGGTCTCACGTTAGCATGGTTCTGCAGGGCTTGTCTGGAAGCTGGCCTCGAGACTAAGCGAAGAGTTCACTTTCTTGTGAAGTTTTTTGCAGCTCGATATATTTTGCTTTCCTTTTCATTTCCCCGAACCGTTACTGACCTGTGATTGCTCCTGCTAATAAAATCTGAGCACTTAAAAACTTTGGCCTCGAGCTCTGCTTTCCAGGTAATCCTTTAGCAGCATTGGGGCTTTCGCTCTGTTCTTTACTAACCATTTCGCAGCCACAGGTTACAAAATTAAGGTTATTTGGGGCTCTGGCTTACTGCCCTATTAGCCCTAAACCACGACTGTAAAAGGCATCCAGTTGAGACCACTACTAAATACACACATTTCGATATACATGTCTCTGTTGAAAATAGTACAGATAAAAGTTTAGTTTTTTTCTCATCGGTGCCCAGTAGTGTTTCAAGAATAAATTCCTAGATCACAAGCACTTACTAGTACATGTTTTAAATATTTGGAAACTTGAAAAATTTGAGATACATTTGGGTGTCAAATAAAGTGGTTTTCAATAATGATCATAAAGCTGTTAGTCTGGGGTGGGGTCTAATTATGTTTTTTGCTCATTCATAAAGTCATGTTCTTATCTTTCATAAAATCTTATCAGGGAAGGCTATGCTAAAGCTTGACTCCTGGTTCAGAATGCCTTGCAAAAACAATTTTTTCTTTGTGTTATTTTACATAATAAAGACCTCAGTAAGTTTGTATCCCCCCCCCCCCCATAGCTTTGTGTCCTCCTGTTTATTGACAAGTTTGTCAGACTTTTTTTCCCCCCTCCGACCTTGTTTGCCATCTGTAACTTGAGCAACAATAATTTCAGATGGGATTGCCCAGGTTCATATGTTAAATAGGATATTTCCACTTTTGAGGCTACAAAATCCTCCCTTTCTGGCCACTTAAATAGTGTTACATAATCTACAAAGACATGGATCTGATGATCTTCTGATACATACATACGTTGGCAAAGGTCACACCTGCAAATCTACCTTTCTATTGGCACAATTTTTTTTTTATAATTTGGCCTATCAGAGCATTCAAAAATTATTTTTAAAAGCATGTTCTGCCTACATCATACTGAATTGACTCATTTTATGAAGCAAATATAATTATTATAAAATCTAGCAAAATGGTACCAAAATAACACTTTAAAAACATAAGAAAATCAACCTACAAAGAGAAAACTTTGATATCCTATCATGTAAACAATATTTAACCTTTGCTTTTAAAATTTTTTTATCTGAGGTTAATTCTAATCATGAAACTATGCTGTACACATAATGTATTTAAATACCTTTACACAAAAAAGAAAAAAAACATTTAAAAATATCTTGGGTTATAAATATGTAGTTTCTGGGGACATCCCATTAAGCAAACATGAGAGCTTCTCTTTAAATCCTGGCCCTTCAGAGAAGCATTGACCAGACGGGAGGGTGGGGGGAAGGAGGAGAGAACAACCAAAGGCCTTGTATGCATAAATATAAGCCTAACCAATGGACATGAACACCAGGGGGGTGAGGGCATGAGTGGGGGGATGGTTGGGGATGTTAATAGAGGGATAAGGACACATATGTAATACCTTAATCAATAAAGAAATAAAAAAACATTGAAAACATAATAAATCCTGGTCCTTGATTCTTTATAAATATATGAGGGCAGATAATGTTCTAGCAAACATACAGATATTATATACTGTACAAGTAGGTGTTGACTTTTCAGGATAGGTTGTAAGCTTGCCAATTATACTGCCATTACCTCAAACATTTTTAGAATTCTTTAGAAATGGGCTACAAGAGACTGAGTCACATTCTTTTAAATGGACATCATCAGTGACAGCAAATCTTCCTCTCTGAGAGTAGATTTAATTTTTAGAAATACCTAAAAGTCATTTGAAATCAGACCAACTTTAGTACCATTGTTTAGCAGGGGAAAATTGAACACCTAATAATAGAAATATAAGTAGTTTTTTTTAATTAAACTGTAAAAAAAGGAGACTTAGGGAAAGATTGAAGCAGGTATCTACAAAGTAGAAAACAAAAAATACAATTATTGAGCAATTACAAAAATACTTTATGGAAGAAAATAGTGAAATACCTGGCAAACCTATTTAATAAGAGAGAGAAAATATAAATAAGATTATAAAGGAGCTCAGCTGGCGTGGATCAGTGCTTGAGCATCAACCTATGAACCAGGAAGTCACAGTTGAATTCCTGGTAAGGGCACATGCTCTGGTTGGGGGCTTGATCCCCAGTGTGGGGTGTGCTGGAGGCAGCCAATCAATGATTCTCATCATTGATGTTTCTATGTCTCTCCCTTTCTCTCTGAAATCAAGAAAAATATTTTTAAATAAAATCATAAAGGAGAAAGGCAAACCAGATATGGAGAAGTTTGGATTGTTATTATTATATGAAAATACTATGCATAGTTAACAATATGCAACAAATTTTTTTTGGAGGGGGGAAGCATAAATCATCTAAATTGAATCAAGCAGAAGTAAAAACAAAACAAACACTAAGTAGATCTAACCCAGAGAAGAAATTTAAAAAGGCTCAGACCTAGAGATTATATGGACAAACTCTTGAAAATTTTGAAGGACAAATAATTCCCTTTCTAAATGCATAAATATATTAATATTTATCTCATTTTATGAAGCAATTATAATTATTATAAAATCTATCAAAATGGTACCAAAATAACACTCCAAAAACATCAACCCACATAAGAAAATCAATGTCAGAAATCCCCATAAAATTACCAGTAAGTTAAATTCAATTAACATGATTAGGTTGATTTTATCCAAGAAATACCAGGATATTTTTAATACTAAAATAATTGAAATAAATCATACATTTAGGTCATATAAGAAAAAAATGCCCTCTCAATAGATGACAAAAATCTAATACTGCCCTCTGATTAAAACTACAAAAACATGTAGTATTAAGTCAATGTCCAACATCATATTTTAGTAAGATTATAAAAATAACAATACTCCCAGAAGTCAATAGCATTTTTATACACTGATAACGAACTATCAGAAAGAGAAACTAAAAGAAAAAATATCCTATTTGCTATTGCAACAACAACAACAAAATAAGATACCTAGAAATAAACTTAACCAAGGAGGTAAAAGACCTGTACTTGGAAGACTACAGGATGTTGGAAAAAGAGACAGAGGAAGCTATAAACAAGTAAAAGAATATACTTTGTTCATGGATTGATAGAATTAACATCATTAAAATATCCATGCTACTCAGAGCTATAGATTCAATGCAATCGCTATTAAAATGCCAGCAGCATTTTTCCCAGATCTAGAACAAACACTCCAAAAATTTATATGAAACCAAGAAATACCCCAAATAGCTGCAGCAATCTTGAGAAAGAAGAACCAAGTAGAAGAGATCACAATACTACATATCAAGATATAAAGCCACTGTTCTCAAAATGGCCTGGTACTGTCATAAGAACAGACATATAGATCAATGGAAAAGAACAGAGAACCCAGAAATGAACCCAAGCCATTATCCTCAATTAATAATTGACAAAGGAGGCAAGAACATACAATGGAATCAAGATAGTTTTTTCAATAAATGGTGTTGGGAAAATTGAACAGGTACATCCAAAAAGAAAAAATGAAACTAGACGACCAACTTACACCATACACAAGAATAAACTCAAAATGGATAAAAGACTTAAATTTAAGTTGTGAAACCATAAAATCCTTGAGGAAAATGTAAACAGCAAAATATCAGACATCTCATGTAGCAGAATTCCCACAGATACATCATCAAGAGCAAGAGAAACACAGGAAAAATAATATGACTATATAAATCTAAAAAGCTTCTTCACAGCAAAAGAAACCAGCATCAAAATGCAAATGGAATCCACAGTAAGGGAGGACATTTTTGTTAGTGATACATCTGAGAAGGGGTTAATTCCCAGAATATGTAAAGTATTCATACCACTCAACAAAAGCAAGGCAAGCAATCTAATTTTAAAAATGGGCAGAGGACCCAAATAGATACTGCTCCAAAGAAGACATACAAATGTCCAACAGACATATGAAAAAAATGCTCAAAATCACTACACATCAGAGAGCTTCTAGTTAAAAGGACAATGGCTACCGAAATGACAAGTACTGTCCAAGATGTGGAGAAAAGGGAACCCTAGTGCACAGCTGGTGAGAACGCAGACTGGTGCAGCCATTAGGGAAAACAGTATGGAGTTTCCGTTAACAAAAATGGAATTGCTATTTGATCAAGTGATTACACTTTTAGGAATATATCCTAAAAATTCCAAGACACCTATTAGAAAAAACATATGCACCCCTATGTTCATAGCAGCACAATTTACTATAGCTAAGTTCTAGAACCAGTCCAAGTTCCCATCAGTAGATGAGTGGATAAAAAAAGCTGTGGTACATGTATACCATGGAATTCTATGCCGCTGTAAAAAAAGATTCTACTGCCCTTTGAGACAGCATGAGGGACCCTGGAGATGATTTTGTGCCAGGGCTGACCGGCAGACCCTAAGCGATGATGAACAGATCACCCTGACACACGTTTTGGTGAAAGAGAGGGCTAAGCAACTCTTACTTTAGAAGTAAAAAGCAGTCCCATTCGCCTGCTTTCTTAGGCTTTTATTGTCCCAACAGCTTGAATTAAAATTAACCTCTAGATACAATCAGCAGGATAAGTATCCTGGCGAAAGTATATGCTTCTACAAGGTCATTTTGAAGTCTACACATAAAGATTCTAAGAAAACATCTGAGGGATCGATTTGTTTGGAAAAATCAAGGCAGGAACTGCTGCCTTTGGCAAGGTCCTCTCAGAGCCCCCTGACCTTTTGGAAAATCCTCCTTACAGACATTCCAAACCAAGTCCCATGCTTCCCCACAATTCTGCTATCGAAATAAGCCAGCCAGAGAAATACAAATATCGCATGATCTCATTTATATGTGGAATCTAATAAACACAATAAAATTATGAATAAAATAGGACCAGAGGCTTGGAACCATGGAACAGACTGGTGAATCTCATAGGGAAGGGGTTGGGGGTGGGTGGGAAGAGATTGACCAAAAAATTTATATGCTCATATAATAATAATAATAATAATAATAATAATAATAGTAAGAAAGCCAAACTATAAAGAAGAGTGGAAGGTATAAAGTTAATTCTTCATCCTTCCATCACCACTCTTCATTCTCCCTCCCAGAGGTAACCTCTGTTGTTTCTTACATATCCTTCCAGAATTCTTTCATGCACATAAAAGCATGTGACTGTCTCACCTTTAGAAAAAAAAAAGAATCATACTATATATATTGTTCTGTACTTGCCTTTTCCATTGTATAAGTAACTTTGACACCTTCACAAATCAGCACATAGATCTACCAAATTTTTCAGTGCAGTTGAGTACTTTATATGAATGCACCATTTTCTACTCACCTATCAGGGGTATTTAGGCTATTTTCTAGTTTTCTGAAATTAGATATTATTATATACAGTTACACTGAGCATTCTTGAATATCTTTGCCTAGAAATAATAGTGTCCTTGTAGGATTAATGCCTAGCAATGGAATTGCTGGATCTGTTTTTTGATAGATATTTCCAAATGAGCATACAAAAGGCTAGATTAATTTATTATCCCATGAAAAGTACATTATATGCAAAAATTAATAATTGTTGAGGTAGGTGATGGGTTCACCTTACAATTCAATTTACTTTGGGGTATATTTTTAAATTTCCATACTTAATGATATGGCAGTAGAAGAATTATTAAAATTGGGTATAAAGATGCCTGTTATTCTCTCTCTTTTTTCCATAGTTTGCCTGCTATCTTTAAAATTGTGCTGAAATAATTCTGTAATAAGATAAGAAACAGAAATAATAGCTAAAATATTGAAAAGCTAAGGAAAAAAAACTGTCTTTTAGAAACGATATATTTTTATTGATTTCTGAGAGTAAGGAAGAGGGAGAGAGAGATAGAAACATCAATGATGAGAGAGAATCATTGTTTGGCTGCCTCCTGCACACTCCCTACTAGGGATTGAGCCTGCAAACCCAGCATATGCCCTTGACGAGAATCAAACCCGGGACCCTTCAGTCTGCAGGCCGCGCTCTATCCATTGAGCCAAACAGGCTAAGGCAAAGCTATCTTTATTTGCAGATCATATTTTTGCCTAAAGAGACTGATTGGAAAGCGATTCTAAAACTATTTTAGAGGAACACCAAGATGGCGGCATAAGCAAACACCTATTGTTCCGCCCTGTGCAACGATTTGGGAACTACAACATAACAGCGGAACAGACAAGCACCCAGAATCGCCAGAAAGCTGGCTGCATAAAAAATCTACTAATAGGAGCGGAGGTGGGACACTAAGACTCGGGACCAGCGGGAGCACAGCCTTTCAGACGAAAACAGGTTAGGAGCTGCCCTGGTCGCGCGCGCGTGCGGGCTGGGGCTGGAGCAGCGACCCCCCCTGGATTTGTCCTACGGGGTAGGGCGGAGGCGTCCCACTGCCCAGATTTTCCTAGCCGGGCGAGGTCCGAGATCCCGGGTACGGGAAGAGGTCCCCCTGCACAGATTCCCCGGAACCGGGCCAGGTCCGAGGTCCGGGGGACGCACCCTGGAAGCGGGGCGTGGCAGAGGCTCCTAGTCCCAAGGGTCGCGCAAACCCGCGACTTGCCCCCGGGAAATTTGTCTCCTGGTTCCAGAAACCATCTATTTTACAGCCCTGGGCTGGACTTTTGGTGTGCAGGCACATTTGGGGAAAGGCAGAGTTGTCTGGCAAGGGGAAGAGACTAGCGGCTTTCTCTTGGAGGAGTCTGCAGCCATCCCCACCCAACACAGACCCGCGCTCATGAGCGCCGCATAGGACCCAGCTGCCGCTGCAGCTGCTGCGCAGCCCAGAGACTCCCTCCGCCCATCCAACCTGAATACAGTCCCCCTTCACAGCCAATTGGCCTGGAGGCCAAACCCTCCTAGGGCTAACAACAAAAAGCTGGGCTTAAATTCAAAAATACTGAATACAACCCATAAAGGATTGCAGTAAGAGTACCCACCTCAGGTAACTGGGGAGACTGAGCCACTGTCCCTTTGAGGATATCCACCACATAAAGCAGCCACCATGCAGAGACATGGAAAGAAATCAGGTGTGAAAGAAATGGAGGAGAAAAGACGACAAGACATAGAGTTCAAAACCACGGTTATAAGGCTTTTCAAGAGGCTCCTACAAAAGGCTGATCAACTTAATGAGAATTACCAGGAAATAAACAAGACCAACCAGCAAATGAATGAGACTTACAAGGAGATGAATGATACTTACAAGGAAATGAATGAGACCCTCAGGGAAATGAACAAGACCTCTGAGGATACGAACCAGACCCTCACAGATAAAAAAAAGGACCAACTAGAAATCAAGCATACACTGACTGAAATAAAAAATATTACACAAAGTCCTAAAAGCAGTCCAGAGGGCCACAAGAACCAAGTCAAAGATTTGAAATACAAAGAACCAAAATCCACTCAGCTGGAAAAGCAAGAAACAAAAAGAATTCAGATAATTGAAGACAGTGTAAGGGGCCTCTGGGACAACCTCAAGCATGCCAACATCCGAATTATTGGGGTGCCAGAAAAAGAGAGAGAGCAAGGTAATGAAAACCTACTTGAAGAAATAGTGACTGAAAACTTTCCCCACCTGATGAAAGAAACTGACTTAAAAGCCCAAGAAGTACACAGAACCCCAAAATGTAGGAATCTAAAGAGGAACACACCAAGACATATCATAATTAAAATGCCAAGAGCAAAAGATAAAGAGAGAATATTAAAAGCAGCAAGAGAAAAGCAGTTGGTTACCTACAGGGGAGCACCCATACGATTGTCAGCGGATTTCTCAACAGAAACGATGCAGGCCAGACGCGAGTGGCAAGAAATATTCAAAATAATGAAGAGCAAGAATCTAAAACCAAGATTACTCTCTCCAGCAAAGCTATCATTCAGAATTGAAGATCAGATAAAGTGCTTCGCAGATAAGAAAAAGCTAAAGGAGTTCATCACCACCAAACCAGTATTATATGAAATGCTGAAAGATATTCTTTAAGAAGATGAAGAAAAAAAAGGTAAAAATATAAATCATGAACAACAAATACACATCTATCAACAAATGAACATAAAAATCAAGTGAACTGATAGGCTGATGAACAGGATAAACTGGTGACTATAAGAGAAACATGGACATGGAGAGGGAATGGACTGACAATTCTTGGGGAGAAGGGTGTTGTTGGAAGTACAGCAAGAGATTGGACAAGAATCTTGCAACAATGGGAGAGGACATTGGGGAGGGGAAGGTGAGGGCGGAGGGTGGGATAGGTACAGGGTGGAGGGAAGATATAGGGGGATAAAAAAGGGGAAACAATGTAATTAATAAACTGAATAAAAATAAATAAATAAATAAATAAATAAATAAATAAATAAATAAAACTATTTTAAAAATCAATAACTTTTCCAGTAACCCAATAATAACTTATTGGGAAAAATACATATTAAAATCTACTCACATATAAATAATATTGGCAAGAACTGGAAGGAATCTATAAAAAAATAAAAGGAAAAAAACAGGAGAACAAAAATATTTTTTAACAGAGTTAAGCTTTTTATTGTTACAAAAGAGGTTTAGTCAAAAAGACCAAAGCCCATGTCATCATCAGACTCCTCAGATTCCTCTTTCTTTGCTTCCACTATCTTCTCCTCAGCTGGGGCAAGTGGTGGAGGGAGCAGGACTTCCTGCTGGAGCAGCACTAGCTGCTGGGGCAGGTCCACCAGCCTTACATTGCAGATGATGCTCCTAATGTTGACATTGGCCAGACCTTTTGCAAACATGCCTGGCCTGAAAGGTTCAGCATTTACACCAACTGCTCTAATGAGGGCATTGATGTTCTTCTCCGTCACCAGCACTTCAGGGTCGTTCAGGATAAGGGCCAACCAGATGCAGGCAAGCTCCGAGATGGAGGCAGTGGTGTGGGCTGAGTGAGTGCTGCCCCTGTGGAAGGTGAGCCTCACCCCAGTTTGGCCTTAGCTTCCTTGGAAGGACCAAGGACCTGGCAGGTGGGGAAAAGCCAAAAAGATTTTAATAAATCGAAAAGTCTGTTATGCTCTGAGATACATCTATCTTTTATTTGTGATTTTAACCAAAATTCCAATGAGATTTTTTTTATGTTGAAAAAACTAATTTTCATTTGGAGGAAAAAACAGGAGAGAGTAGCCAGAAAAGCTTTGTAACAGAAGAGTGATAATGGGAGATTCCCTGTACCTGATATTAGTATATATTATAAACCCATAATATTTACAATTATTTTGAATTTCTGAGAAAAGATTGATAAATAGATTAATATTTCAGAATAGATAGCTGTGAAAAAAATTCAAAATATCAATAAATGAAGAAACATCACCAATAAAGAGGACATGGATTATTGAATAACTAGTACTAGGAAAACCAGGCAATCATTTGGGTCAGAAAAAACACACAGATTAGATGCTCACTTTGTACTATATACTGAAATACATTCCAGATAGATTAAAGAGGCAAATGTGAAAATGAAACTGTGAAAGAACTAAAAGGAAATATAAAGAAATATTTAAGTGATTCTTAGATGGAAAAGAACTACCAAATAATGGAAGAAATCACCCAGGTATATCTGCATAAGCATCTGTGTGCCAAAAAATTATAAACAATCCTATCTAATAAAAGAGTAATATGCAACTTGACCGCACCTCCGCTACACCCACAAGCCATGCCCACCAGCCAATCAGGAGCAAATCTGCAAATAAACCCCAACCAAGATGGCTACAGCCACTGAGAGCAGGAGGGAGGCTTGGATTTCCCTGGCAATGCAAGAAGCCAAACTTTCTGCCAGCCCTTGCTGGCCTAGGCCTCCACTCAATGCTATGAATTTTCAATTATAGAAGACAGATAAATCCCAATAGAAATGGCGGCAGCCATGGAGCTGGAGAGAGCAGAGGCTAGGGTTGTCCCGGCGATGGAGGAAGCCAAGCTTCTGCAGCTCTGGCCAGCCTAGGCCTCTACTTAAGGCTACAAAGTTTCAATTATAGAAGGTAAATAAACCCAAACAGAAATGGCTGTCACTACAGAGCCAGGAGAAGGCTTGGCTCTGCTCCAGGCTACAAAGTTTCAATTTTAGGAGATAAATAAATCCCAGATCCCAGGGCCTCTGCTTAGATCCCTGGAGGTATGGCTGGCTTGCAAACCACCACAGGTTCCTCGCTCAGGCCACCTCAAGCCCCAAGGGAACCCTCACCCTGATCTGGGCAAACCAGCTGGCCCCCACCCATGCACAAGGCCTCTATCCTATCTAATAAAAGAGTAATATACAGATTGCCCATCACTCCAACACACAAGAGGGCTGCCCCCATGTGGTCAAAGATCCTGCCCCCATGTGGACACAAAATAGCCACCACAAGATGGCCAGCAGGGAAGGGCAGTTGGGAGGGACCAGGCCTGCAAGGGAGGGCAGTTGTGGGCAATCAGGCCAGCAGGGGAGGACAGTTGGGAGGGACCAGGCCTGCAGGGGAGGGCAGTTAGGGTGACCAGGCTGGCAGAAGAGGGAAGTTGGGGGCAAACGGGCTGGCAGGGGAGCAGTTAGACATCTATTAGGCTGGCAGGGGAGTGGTTAGTGGGTAATCAGGCTGGCAGGCAGAAGCGGTTAGGGGCAATCAGGAAGACAGACAGGTGAGCAGTTGGGAGCCAGGAGTCCTGGATGGTAAGAATACCTACACATAGTCCTGGATAGTGAGAGGGATATCCGACTGCCCAGTTGGGCCTAAATGGGCAGTCGGACATCCCTTGATGGGTCCCAGATTGGAGAGGGTGTAGGCTGGGCTGAAGGACATCCTCCCCTCATGCACGAATTTTGTGCACCAGGCCTCCAGTATTGAATAATTTGAAAAGCAGACATTTGCACAACTATCATAAAATGTCAGTATTTGCACCAAAGTCCTTGAAAGTCTTTTCAAAAAAGAAATTCCAACACCTTTTAGGCAACACCAGCATTGTATTGTGGACATAAACTCAGAAGGAACCACTTTGAAGAAGAGTATTCATTTGAAAGAATCATTTGTCCCTTTTTAGAATGGTAAGTTTTTGTTGTCTGTATGTTTTGTTTTGTTTGTTTCCAACTCATTTCATGTATACAAGATGATATTTGCATTACAAATTCTTTTTTCTGCAATTTCTTTTTCTTTTTTTTTAATCTTTATTGTTCAGTTTATTAATTACATTGTTTCCTTTTTCCCCCCTATAGTTCCCCTCCATCTGGTACCCATCCCACCCTCTGCCCTCACCCCCCTCCACTGTTCTCTCCCATAGTTGCATGAGTTTTGTCCAGTCTCTTGCTGCACTTCCCACACCCCTTTTCTCCCCGAGAATTGTCAGTCCATTCTCTCTCTGTTTGTGATTCTGTTACATTCACCAGTTTATCCTGCTCATCAGCTTATTAATTCACTTGATTTTTAGATTCATTTGTTGATAGATGTGTATTTGTTGTTCATAATTTACACTTTTATCTTTTTCTTCTTCCTCTTCTTAAAGAATATCTTTCAGCATTTCATATAATATTGATTTGGTGGTGATGAACTCCTTTAGCTTTTTCTTATCTGCGAAACACTTTATCTGACCTTCAATTCTGAATGATAGCTTTGCTTCTTGCTATGCATCACTTTGAATATTTCTTGCCACTCCCATCTGGCCTGCATCGTTTCTGTTGAGAAATCCACTGACAATCGTATGGGTGCTCCCTTATAGGTAACCATCTGTTTTTCTCTTGCTGCTTTTAATATTCTCTCTTTGTCTTTTGCTCCTGGCATTTTAATTATGATGTCCCTTGGTGTGGTCCTCTTAGGGTTTCTATATACTGGGGTTCAGTGCGCTTCTTGGACTCCTAAGTCAATTTCTTTCACCAGGTGTGGGAAGTTTTCGGTCACTATTTCTTCAAATAGGTTTTCATTGTCTTGCTCTCTCTCTTTTTCTGGCACCCCTATAATTCGGATATTGGTATGCTTGAGGTTGTCCCAGAGGCCCCTTACACTATCTTCAATTTTTTGGATTCTTTTGGTTTCTTGCTTTTTGAGCTGAGTGGATTTTACCTCTTTGTATGTCAAATCTTTAACTTGGTTCTTAGGGTGCTCTAGAGTACTTTTAGGTCTTTCTATAATATTTTTTATTTCAGTCAGTGTATGCTTAATTTCTGGTTGTTCCTTTTTCATATCCTTGTAGGTCTCATTCATTTCCTTGTAGGACTCATTCATTTCCACGTTGGTCTTGATCATTTCCTTGCAGGTCTCGTTCATATCCTTGAGGGTCTCGTTCATTTCCTTGTAGGTCTTGCTTATTTCCTTATAGGTCTCGATCTTTTCTAAAAGCCTCTTGAGAGGCCCTATAACCGTGGTTTTGAATTCCATGTCCAGTCTTTTTTTTCCCTCCATTTCTTTCACATCTGATTTCTTTCCATGTCTCTGCATGGTGGCTGCTTCCCTGAGTTGGTCAATTAGCTTTGTGTGGTAGATGTCCTACAAGGGACAGTGGCTCAGCCTCCCCAGTTACCTGAGGTGGATATGGGTTGCCCAGTCTTGCTGAAGTTAAGCTCAGGTTAATCGTTGTTAGCACTTGGAGGGGTTGACCTCCAGGCCAATTGTCTGTGAAGTTCAGCTGTGCTCAGGTTGGATGGGCAGAGTCTCCGGGCCAAGCAGACAGCATTAGCTCTGCCCTATGCAGCTCCAGGGACTCTGTGCTGGGGGCAATGGCCGCCAGCACCTCTGAGAGAGAGCCGCTGCCGAGCTCTACCAGCTGCCGGAGAATTCAGACTCTCCCCAAATGAGTCTGCACACCCAACGTCTCACCTAGGGTCATAAAACAATGCAGTCTGACAGTTTCCCGAATGAAAGAGCAAGTCACAAGTGCTCTCTGTGCCGTCAGACAGCTGCGCTGTTCCCAAGTTCATGCGCACTCCACACAAGTTCGCCTTCTCCACAAGCCAACAGACCCCTACAGACCTGAGCTTCAGCGTGCCCTCCCACTGTCCAGTTTTTACCCTGTATGATAGTAGGTTCCCTGGACTTCACCCAGAGCTGGAGAATCAGTCCAGTGGGACGTCTTTTTTTCCCCCGTTTGAGAAAACTGGCCGGTTTTCAGCTGCCCGCCCTATCCGCTGGCATGCGCACTCCTTCAAACCTCTCTCCGTGCATATCTTCAACGCTGTCTTCAGCCACTCCTCCGAGTCACAGTGTCTTATCTTCACTTTTATTTGTGGAATTTTCACTTAGCCAGCTTTCCGGTGATTCTGGATGGTGTTTGTTCTTTCGTTAAGTTGTAGTTTTGAAATTGCTGTGTATGGCGACAAGATAGGTGTTTTACCTATGCCGCCATCTTGGTTCTCTCCAGCAAGTAACTGCAATTTCTTTTTCCAAAGCATCCCTAGAATATTGTGCTTTCCTGGATCCTCTGGAAGAGGTTCACTTGATTTAAGCTCATTGTAAGCCCAGGCTATCCCCAATTTCTAGAGTAGAAAGGACAAATCTGTGTGTCTTTAAATACAAATAGGTAGCAAACTGGAATATCAACATAATTTATCCAAAATGAAGTCATCACCAGAGGAAGCTGTGATGAATACATACAATACTAGAGGTGTGGCTCAGTGGTTGGGATCAGCCTGTGCACTGAGAGGCACCAGCTTGACTTCGATCAGGGCAAGTGCTGGGGTTGTGGGCTCGATCCCCAGTAGGGGGCATGCAGAAATCAGCTGATTAATTCCCATCCATGTTTCTCTCTCTCCCTTCCTCTCTCTCTAAAATCAATAAAAACATTTATTTTTTAAAAGTACCCGCCAACCCTCAGCCAGGACTCTTACACCCCACTCCCACCTTTAGCTGTCACAGAGCACACCTGAGGAATATAGCCTAGCTTTCCGAAGTGCCGAAATGAGAACAGGCCCCAGAGGCTGGAGAGAGATGAGGTTGTGAGGAAGTTAGCTCACCTCAGTGGGACTGTGCTAGCAATGGGGACTACTCTAAGTGAGTTCTGACCTTATAATATGCAAGCATTGTCTCCCAGGATTTAGGTGCTTTTATGATCTCTGTTTTCCACATTAGGAAACAAACAAACAAAAAAAAAGAAAAGTTACATAGTTTGTTGAAGTTCATACAGCTAGAAAATGCTAGAAGCTATATTTGAGCCAGATATTTGGAGCTGGAGCCCAACCTCCTTGGCCACATACAAAGAAAGCCCTTTCATCCACAAGAGTACCTTTGAACTTCACAATTTTGTGAGGAGATGAGGAAATATGCTCCCCAATTTACACTAGGGTAATGGGAAGCCAAAATGGGTTATTGGAATGAGTAACTTTTATTTTTTATTTTTTTAGTGATCTGAAAGAAGCTAACAGCAGAGCATGGATGAACATGTGATAAAGAATGAATGGCTGGGGGGGGGGGGGGGCGGGCGGGGCGGGGACAGGGCTTAAAGGCTTGGATCCGAGAAAGTAGTGCCCAAAGCTAAAGTAGAATAACCACAAGCTGCATGGGCGGGGCGGGGGGGGCGGGCAATGAAAATTATTCCAGCTGACAAGCCATCAGGTCTATAATGAAGCTAAATGATAAACTGTGAAAAATAAAACATTCCCAGCATTCCCATCATGTTGAACTCAGCGACTAGCTTCTTGAAATATTAGCTCCTCATCCCTGTCATTGTTCATCTAAGAATCCTGTTGTTAAACTTATATCTCTGTTTATTTACCTGGCCTTTGTTAGTTTAGATAACAAGGCTAGAAATGTCTAAACCACCAAAATGAAGCTCTCATTCCACAAAAGAATTTTCACCTACTTTATAAATATAATCAAGATAATAAAGTTTACACAAATACTTTTAGAATTTACTTCCACAACATTAAAACAGTACTAGTTAACTTCTGAATTTGTTGTTTGCTTTTTCATAATATTATTTTTTATTCCATAATAAATTGTGAATTCAAAGGAATTCACAAGAAACACACTTGTTCTCAGAAACTTATATAAAAGGATCTATGTTAAATTCAGCAGACCTCCATCCATTTAAAAATAGGAAAATAAAGAATTCTGTTGCCCACTCATTTATCTGATCTTTGTTCAAGTCTGAATTGATAGGTATCAGAATGTTCCTAAAATCAGTATGCATAATCAATTACAAGGGAAATTCTTTTATTACTATAAATTACAACATTTACCTCAAGTTTTATGTAATGGAATATCGGTGTCATAAGTTTTATCATAAGAACATTATCTCTTTGTATAAACAGTTTAGTACATTTTCATCTAAAACCTCTCTCAAAAGTGAATAAATTTCATACCCTAAGCCTTTTCTAACTTTAACTTCCCTTTCCTACTCCAAACATGCATTCTTTCCTTCTATAATTTGTTGCCATCAAAATCCTTCAGTGACCTGTATTGGATCTCAAATAGTTAAAAAGAAAAAATTGGGGACCATTCAGATTGAAATATTTGGTTATGCCTCAGGGGAAACAAATAAAAGGCACTCTTAATCCATTGTTCTAACAACACTGTTCTGATTTTATTATTTTTATTATTTCGGCACTGGCATGAATGAAAAATAGGATGAGTCATCCAATGAGAATTTGAATGCTGGTGGGAAACTGTACAGAAAATCCAGGTGAGTTAAAGGAGAAAGAGATCAGGACTTTGTGAGGAAAATGTAGTCAGAAAACGAAAAGAAAGTTACAGGAAAACAAACACAAGTTTGCACTCTAATATTTAAATCCTGCTAAAGTCCAGTGACATATGAGACCAGGACAAGAGGAGAGCCAACGGCGGAAAGTTTTCTAAGCTGACTATTAAATAGATGTAACTCACCCGTGAGTCTGCCCATATGGGATTTTAATTACTGAGACATCTGTTTATCGAAGTGTACTACCAAATAGCGATCAAATACAGAGATCAAATTACGTGGGGAGGAGAGTGGAGATGACATTTATGACGCAGAAAAGAAGAGCTATTGGCCAGGGGAAATCAATCCTGGCTTTACATCTCACCAAACAGAGAAGCAATTATTTTAGATGTGGAGCTAGTTAACATCCTAGGCATGAATTTAATTAAATAACCCTCAAGTGGCAGAAACAGAGCAAACCACTGTATTTAACTGTCAGTAAGACATGTTACAAATAAATGGTCTAAATTCCTCTTTTCCTTCCCTCCTCCCTCATAAATTTGGTGTAGTTTCCTTAAACTCACAACTCTTCCTTTTCCTAGTTTAGCCTTTTCTTCTCAGTAACATCCAATAAATTCATCTAAATAGATGGCTTGAAGCAGACAGAGGCAAGATTTGCTTTCCACATTCTCACAATGAGATACTTGGGAAGAGAAAGAAAAGGGGCAAGGATTAAGTCGCTGTTTGAGTTCCTTCCTTGGGCTCAATAAAAAGGCTAATATTTCAGAGAAATATCTTGGAAACAAAGAGAAGACCAAGTAACTCTGTTGTTGATAGTTAGTACCTTGGAGGATAAAGAAAAGCTGAGGGAGGGAAATTCAAAACAAGTAGTTGGAGCTAGAACTGTAGGGGAGATTTCCCAAGCAGAAAAGAGAGCAAAGAGAAAACATTCAGCTTTTGAAATGAATATTTAAAAACCAATCTTGCCCTAGCTGGTTTGGCTCAGTGGATGGAGCATCGGCTGCGGACTGAAAGGTCCTGGGTCCGATTCTGGTCAAGAGCATGTGCCTTGGTTACGAGCGCATCCCTGGTGTGGGGTGTGCAGGAGGCAGCTGATTGATGTTTCTGACTTTCTTTCTGTCTTCCTTCCTCTCTGTAAAAAAATCAATAAAATATATATTTTAAAAAACAAACAAATAATAATAATAATAATAATAATAATAATAATAATAATAATAAACCTTACTCAGTGTGGCCACTGGTGGCCCTCTGCTGAGCTCCAGTCAACAGTTGGCAGTCTCTGGACAATAACGGACTCCCTGTAGAAAGGGGATTGTTTTTAGAGGCTTCACCCCAGCTCACCATTCAGCTTTCCTTCCCCACCTCAGCACTTCTTCAGCAACCCCACCATTCTTCCAGCATCCACCTTTGATACACTGGTTCCTCTAAAATGCTTTCCTTCTCTTTGCAAATAACAGAAACCAATAGGGTAAAATTTGAGTAAAAGTAAAATTGCTAAACAGATACTTGAGTAGCTAATGGAAACCAAAATTTCTGGGAAAACCTGTTTCATATTCTCTCTCTGTGTGTGTCTCTCTCTGTGTCTCTCTGTCTCTTTCTCTGTCTCTCTCTCTCTCCTTCTGCCTCCCTCCTTGTCTCTTTCTCCCTCTCCCTCTCCTTTCCCCCTTCTTTCTCCCTCTTCCTCTCTCTTATTATATGTATTCAAGCTCATGCTGTTTAATAAACTCTAAAAACCACCCTACAGTGTGGGTTCACTCGTTGAAAGTGGTTCTTTTTGCTACCATTTTGACGTCCTAAGAACAGCTATTTCAGGTACTGCTAAGTTGAGTTAAGTGGATGTGGCTGACAGCACAGCCAGATTTCAATGCCAAGTATGAACAAAGTGGCAGCAGGCTTGACAGAAGAGAGCTTGAAAAAAGCCCATTCTTGCTTAGTTGAGCTACATCTTCAAAATGTCCTGGCCAAAGTCCCCTCACAGGGTGCCAACAAGCAGGCTGGTTTGTGGGCCTCTGCAGCTCGTTCATTCAGTCAGTTACTACTCACTCATCAGAGGCTGAGTGCCAGGCAACTATGCCAAGTGAGGTACCGAATACAAAGGTGCATGGCTCCAGCCCTCACGGTGCTTAAACCCGGACCCGTATCTCTTGTGTGAGCAACAACGCCAGAGCTTCTAAGAATAAAATTTCACATGAATGCTGTTTTTTTTTTAACTCCCTCTCCCACCCTCTTGGATGAGAAGCCCAAGGATTGTGTCTGAGTTGTGAGGCAATCTCATTGTAAAGGAGGTTAAGATTTCACTCCTTATATTTAGAGGATTAGGCGAGAACTGAGATTTGCTTTGCAATTAACCACAGCCAGGCGTCACTTGTTTTTATGATGTGACTTGGAGGGTATGATGCTGGGTGGGTATGCAACTAATTTTTGAAAAATAACTCATGTTTTTTTCCACATATGAACCAAATAGATAACTGAGTGCGAGTTAAAATTTTTAAGTTCTAGCCAATTTTCCTATCCTCAGGTAGGAGAACACTTTGGAAGACATTTATCTGCCAAACTGCTGGCGTAAAGTCAGGCACTTCTAATTAGCAAGAGCTGCTAAGTCCACAGAGTCTACACAGAACTATATGGGCAAAGTGGCACTCCGGTTTGAGTTTAGATCTGAGAAAACTTGATGTTATGGCTTGGTTTGATTCCAATTTGAACTAGTTGCCTAAGAGTTCTCACTTTTTTTAGTTCAACTTAAGGTGTTAATTTTAAGATTTAGCAAATTATTAAGGTTCATTCCAGTTGTGGGTTGAGGATTTAACTCAGTTTGTATCTGTGGTAAGGCTATAAAAGGTCTGACTAGAAAATAGCAGCAGCTGGAGAACGGGCGCCTTGGCCTGGCCCTCACGAGGAGATACGCATACGTGGAGCATCAGAGTATCTGTTGTAGTTCAACCCTGTGGTGCTCAGGTCCACTTGCTTCTAAGTCCTGCCCCCTAGTAACCAGCAGCTAACTCCCGGACTCTGGTTGGTCTTTATTGATGAGGAAAACTACAGTTGCTGCAGTTGCAGTGGATCTCAAGCTTGAAGTAATTGGTACTTTGTGCCCTTCTCCACCACCAGTTGTATATTTGCCTCCGCCTCAGCTAACAAACACTCTGGACTAGGCAGATCGCAAATAGTTGTAAACAGCAGCACAATAGTGGCAAGATGACATGGGGATTTAGGCCATCAGCTGATACAACTTTATTGTGACCATGGGTCCTACTCATGGCCAGTCTTGTATCTGTCAACTTCCATTTTGTGATGGATTGCTGCCGAGCCCACCCAAGTTATGACTTGCTGGATCTGACAGAACCCAGCTCATAATGGTTATCTCTGGCTGCAAAGAAACTTGATGTCCCATGGTCAGATACTCTATCTCAACCAAGGACAGTCTGTGAGAACGTCTATTTGAGTGGTGTATAGATCTTTACTAGATATGGTATGACCTTGTTTGTGGTTCTCCTAGTGCCGTGGTCGGCAAACTGCGGCTCGCGAGCCACATGTGGCTCTCTGGCCCCTTGAGTGTGGCTCTTCCACAAAATACCACAGCCTAGGTGAATCTATTTTGAAGAAATGGCATTAGAAGAAGTTTAAGTTTAAAAAATTTGGCTCTCAAAAGAAATTTCACTCATTCTACTGTTGATATTTGGCTCCATTGACTCATGGGTTTGCCGACCACTGTACTAGTGGATTATTCTATATTGGAATTTTTTCTTTTTTAAGTATATTTGATTTTTTACAGAGCGGAAGGGAGAGGGATAGAAAGTCAGAAACATTGATGAGAGAGAGACATCGATCAGCTACCTCTTGCACGCCCCCTACTGGGGATGTGCCCTCAGCCAAGGTACATGCCCTTGCCGGAATTGAACCCAGGACCCTTCAGTTCGCAGTCCGACGCTCTATCCACTGAGCCAAACCGGTCTCGGCGGAATTTTTTCTTTTTAAATGCTTCATTAAATTTAACTAGTAGATGAATATAATCGAGCTAACAGTTTGATCTGGTCACCAAGCAAATGAGACATTGAGTCTTCACAAAAGAGCAGTGTGGAGACTAGAACTAGTTGTATCTTCTCTTCAAACTAGTCACCTCAAGCAGCAGATGACAATCTAAGAGCTTTCTCTGCTGCTCCACACTCCATTAGAGAGGAGATGAAATTCCAGGGCATCTGCAGTTACATGGTACCTGTGAAGCTGCAGGCAGGATGGCAGCACATTAATTCTCAGCCTGGGACAACAGTATGTACAGGCGGTGCTGTGGTGCTGTAGTCCTGCATAACCCAGGCAGCTGCAGTGTACAGTTCACATCTTTGCTTACAAGGAAAATGCACACATTTAAGGAACTGCAACCCTGTGTTGATTCCTAGCCCAGATATCTATAGTCTCATCATAAAACCTTATGTGTTGTTTTGTTATCTCTTCTGTCACTTAAAAATCTTATAACCTACTTGAATTACCTAAAGATGAGAGTTATACTTGTATATGTAGTTATGACTTAACTGGAAGGTAGTTAACTTGCTTTGCTTTCAAGAACAACAAATAACAAACATTATAGATTTAAATGATGGTTTAACAGGCCTAAATGTAGAGAACTCAACAGTATTTTAGTTTGTTAACATACATTTCATGGCCACTATGATATGTTTGGCACTAATTCCAAACATATCCAGGAGTTCACTAGACTTCCCACTTTGAGGAACTCTTTGCACTGCCAGCCCATGGACACAATGTCAGGCTCCATTAAAGCAGTTGCACAGACAACCTCCCTGATGCCACCTTCTGGGTGGTGATCCCCTATCGTGATAATTTGGCCATCTGTGCATTTTGCATTACACATGATGATGTCAGCATCCAGGGGCTTAATGGTTAACAGGTCAATGGCTATTTTGTTTAGAAAGATCATCAACAATTGTTAAGACTTTATGCAGAGTAATTCCAGCTCCAACGACTGGCCTTATTATTGACAATCTGGTTAATGACTTTGGCCTGTCAAATCTCAAAACTTTCTTGTGGGGTGTAAATAACCTCAGTTTTGAGACCATTTGGTGTGAATGTGGCATATCCCCTTGGTATTGGCCACCAGGACCACAGCATGCTCTTCGTCAGACTGCGTCACTTGATAGAAAATGGTGCAGTTGGGAACTGCACGGAACATGACCAAATCCTCCAGAACCATCACTGATGGATAGCGTGCAGTAGAACCCAATAAGGTTGATGTTGGTTTGAGAGATTGTTTCAACCGGACCTGATCAAATGCTTGGGTTAAAAAGGCAGAGAAGGTGCTTTACCACGTTAACCATTTTTTGCTTGGCATTAAAACATTCAGTGAGTTGCTCCTGGGGCTCTTTCTTGAATATCTTGGAGAAGGTGGATGAGTTCTTGGTGTCACTGTCCAGCACAAGGAATCTATCATTTGCATGGCCCACCTTAGCCAGAGCCAAACCATATGCTTTGTGAGTAGCTACCTTGTCACCAACTTTCAAGCAGATAGAGAGGTCATCTCTATGTCTGTGATGTTAATTTTATTTTATTTTTAAATATATTTTATTGATTTTTTACAGAGAGGAAGGGAGAGGGATAGCAAGTCAGAAACATCGATGAGGGAGAAACATTGATCATCTGCCTCTTGCACACTCCCTACCGGGATTATGCCCGCAGCCAAGGTACATGCCCTTGATCGGAATCGAACCTGGGACCTTCCAGTCTGCAGGCTGACGCTCTATCCACTGAGCCAGACCGGTTTCGGCTGTGATGTTGATTTTAAATGAGTCTTCAACAGGGGGCTTTCGTTCAAGCTGTCTGTAGGCCTCTATCTGGCTCTCAACTAGTTTGATAACTGCATCTGCTCTTTATGTTGGCATTGGCTTTCCATGCCAATTTTTTGCATGCTCAAGGCTTGGAATGCCCTGGCCCTTGAAGGTCTTGGAAATTAGAGCAGTGGGCTTGTTCTTCACTTGAGTTGCTTGTCAGAACACCATACACAGCACCTTAACATCAAGGCCATCCACCACTTAAGTATTCCACCTGAAGACTTCACAACACTGCTGATGGATGTCTATTCAGTTCTTGATGGGAAAGATGTCACTGTGGCAGATGGCCATGAGATTATCCAGATTGTAGTGAGAACTGAAAGCCAGTGCCTTCCAGACAGAGTTTTCCCAAGACATACCATCTCCCAAGAGACAGAACACCCATGGCCGGCATTGTCAAAGTACCTGCCAGTTCCCAGTCCTGGTCCTTACCATCCAAATTGCCACGTTAACAGTGGGAGTAGCTAGCAAAGGGTAAATTGATCATTGTTCGGGTTCTCTTGGTCCTCCTGTTTCTGTGTCATGATGTGGGAGAACAGCATGGACGTGATGTCAGCAGCACTGCCGCATGTGTGGGTGACTGGCACTCCAAGCCACTTGGTCCTGATGGAGTTGGATGTGCAGGCGATTGGCCAGGACCCGAAACACCTGCACAGCATCTGTGTAGGGTTTGTCTTTCTTGGCCATGGCTATGCTCACCTCAGTGTGAGCCATAACTGCTACCCCATCAGAATCTGAGCAGAAAATGAAATGTGCGTCTTTTTGAAGCACCCATCTCTTTAATACCATGGAATCTGCTGAGTGATTTGGCAGGGCTGCTTGCGCTGGTGCCTAGATCTGCTGCAGAGCCAGACTTTTATAAACTCTGTCACCTGGTAAAAGGATTGAAACAATACCCTAAATACACTTACTAGAGATCTTTCAGGCTTTATTCTCATCAGCACTAGCTTCCCTTCAGTCAATGGGTTCCAGATCTGAAAATAGACTCAGGTCTGGAAAATAACCCAGTGACTATGACTTGTATTGGGGCAGCTGCCCTTAGCCTCCTGACCATATATCCCTGTTTTTGTTGTTGTTGTTGTTGTTGTTGTTTATAAACTAGAGGCTCGGTGCATGAAAATTCATGCACTGGAGGAGGGATCCCTCAGCTCAGCCTGCCCCCTCTCACACTCCAGGAACCTTCAGGGGCGGGAGGCAACCTGGTAATCAGGGGAAGGCAACACCCCCATCACATCTCTGCTGCTGCCACTGCCAGCAGCACAAATCTTGGCTGGTCCTGGTTACGTGAGCCTCAAGTGGCCCTGGGCAGCTGGGGAGCTAAGGGGATGGGGACTCTGGAGACAGGCACATGGAGCTGAGGGGACTGGGTGCTGCCATCTTGTGGCTATGGGCGCCATCATCTTTGAGGGTGGGTCAATCAATGAGCACATCCCTTCTTATTGGCTGTGGGTGCCACCATCTTTGCAATGGTATGAGGCTCAATTAGCATATTCCCTCTTTATTAGATAGGATTGATACCTTTATTGACTGCCTATCTATTTTGCCTCTAGAAACATGGAGTTCTTAATCTTTGTATGAATTGGGTCCCTGGATACCATGTCAATTTTGCATCTTATTGCAATAATTGCACACACTTTGCTTCTGACAGTTATGTTCTGTCACTGGCGTCTATGAGTCTGGATTTTGCCATCCCTATTAAGGAGCCCAGTTCTGTAACAGTGTCTCTTCCAGTCAACCCTGGCATAGAGAAGACCACACCACTGAAATTCTCAGTGATCCTTACCCTCTTGATAATGCATTCCTTATCACTTTGGTAAATGGTGGGTTCTCTGGACAAAGTGAGCTGGTGGGTTTTCCATCCCTATAATACTGAAGTGCATACCCAGCCCTATGAGCTATTTGATATCTTTTTCCATCCAGCCATGGCATTGTAACATTTCCACTTCACTTAGTGTGGGCTGTTGATTTCTTCAAGCTTCCAAGAGTCATCTTCACACCTAAGGTCCTTCCTAGGGTGATAAAATCTTTTTTTTTGTTTGTTTGTTTTATTTTGTTATTCCTCATAGAGGATATTTTTCCATTGATTTGTTTGGTTTTTTTTAGAGCAAGTGGAAGGGAGGTGGAGAGACAGAAAGAAAGAGAAACATTGATGTGATAGAGACACACTTATTGGTTGCCTCCCACATGCACCCCCAACAGGGCCAGGGATCATGTCCTTGACTGGAATCAAACCAGGGACCCTTCAGTCTATTGGTCAGCTCTCTATCCACTGAGCCAAATCCACCAGGGCCTAGGATGATAAATCTTTATCCTGGAAGAGTGTTACCATTATCAATAACACTCTCCTCAATCCAAATTTAGTCAATCTACTTTGTAATGGTACTGCTATGTTTGAGTTGAATTTTTCCTATTTCTGTGCAAAAAAAAAAAATCCTATCTAATAAAAGAGCAATATGCAAATTGACCATCACCCCAACACACAAGATGGCTGCCCCCATGTGGTTAAAGATCCTGCCCTCATGTGGACACCAGATGACCACCAAAGATGGCCAGCAGGGGAGGGCAGTTGGGAAGGATCAGGCCTGCAGGGGAGGGCAGTTGGGAAGGATCAGGCCTGCAGGGGAGGGCAGTTGGGAGGGACCAGGCCTGCAGGGGAGGGCAATTGGGGGCAATCAAGCATGCAGGAGAAGGCAGTTAGGGGTGACCAGGCCTGCAGGAAAGGGCAGTTGGGGGGGACCAGGTCTGCAGGGGAGGATAGTTAGGGGTGACCAGGCCTATCGGGTAGGGCAATTAGAAGTGACCAGGCCTGCAGGGGAGGGCAGTTAAGGGCAATCAGGCTGGCAGAGGAGCAGTTATGCATCAATCAGGCTGGCAGGGAAGTGGTTAGGGGGCTATCAGACTGGCAGGCAGAAGCAGTCAGGGGCAATTAGGAAGGCAGGCAGGCAGGCAGGCAGTTGGGAGCCAGCAGTTCTGGAATGTGAGAGGAATGTCTTGCTGCCCATTTAAATAGGCAGTTGGACATCTCTCGAGGGGTCCCAGATAGGAGACTGTGCAAACTGGGCTGAGGGACACCCCCCAACCCACCATGCACGAATTTTGTACACCAGGCCTGGAGTTTATAATAAAATGCCAATTATTGGGAGAAACCAAGATGAAAGCATAGATAAACACCTGAATGGCTGCCTCACAAACATTTAAAACTGCAACTAAAAGACAAAAACGTGTATCACCCAGAATCACCGGAAAGCTGGCCAAGTGGAAGTTCTGCAACTAGAAGGAAAGAGAAACATTCACAAGTGCTGAAAAGCTGAGGTATGGAGGTGTGCAAACTGAGCTGGTGGTGGGCAACTGGATGCACTGCTTTTTTCAACCCAAAGGGAAACGGGCCCCTGATTACTCTGAACTCTAGTTTCTGGGAAGATGCTGGGGACCCAGACTCCTACAGGAAGAAGCTGGACTGTCTGCCATCAGGTCAGAAAGTGAGAGTGGCTTCCTTGCAGAGGTGTGTGCAGCAATCATTATTCACTGCACTAGGGTGCGGGATGCAGGGACTTGGAAACACAGAGACGCAGAGACGGCTGAGTGGCCGTCCTAGACGGTCCTAGTCTACTGACCCCTTGAGACCCCACCCCACACAATCTGCAAACCAGCCCCAGCTGTGTGCAGCAGCATTTGCATATAAACGCCTGCTTTATTGTAGCTTAATCTAACAAACTGCAGCTCTGCTCAGACAGTTCCAAAACCTCCAAACCCTAAGCAAAGAGGAGACAACTGTAGTTCTTGCTGTAGTTCCTGTTGGGTCGCCTCAGAAAGTAGCTGACCTGCACCCATTGGAGATCCAGAAGCTAGTGTATCTAAAGGTCAGTGTGAAACAACACCAGAATTCAACTACTCACACCCATAAGTGACACATCCAAGAGACAGACTCAGTGAGCACTAAAGCCCCACTGAAGCAAGTCCTGCCCCATAGGTGTGTCTCTAACACAGCAGTTCTTCCACTCCATCAACACAGGAAAGCAGCAAAATGAGGAAACAAAGAAACATGTCACCAATGAAAGAAATGGAGGAAAGCAGACTACTGGACATATAGTTCAGGACCACATTTATAAGGTTACTCAAGAATCTTCAAAAAACTTCCAAGAAACTTGATGAGACCTTCAAGGAGCTTAGTGAGACCTTCAAGGACCTTAATGAGAATGCCAAGAAAATAGAAAAGGACCAGTCAGAAATTAAGCATACACTGTCTGAAATAAATAATACACATAAAATCAACTGTAGATCAAAGGACCCAAGAATGAAACCAAAGATCTGAAATATGAGGGGAAAAAAAAACACCCAACCAGAAAAAACAAAAAAGAATCCAAAAATATGAAGATAGTGTAAGGAGCCTCTGGGACAACTTTAAGCATATCAACATCAGAATTATTGGGGTGCTAGAAGAAGAGAGAGAGCAAAATATTGAAAACCTTTTAGAAGAAATAATGACAGAAAAGTTTCCCTACCTGGTGAAAGAAATAGACTTACAAGTCAAAAAAGAGCAGAGAACCCCAAACAAAAGGAATCCAAAGAGGACCACACCAAGACACATCATAATTAAAATGCCAAGGGCAAAAGAGAAACTTGAAAGCAGCGAGAGAGAAACAGTTGGTTACCTACAAGGGAGTACCCATACGACTGTCAGCTGATTTCTCAACAGAAACAATGCAGGCCAGATGGGAGTGGCAAGAAATATTCAAAGTGATGAACAGCAAGAACCTACTACCAAGATTACTCTACCCAGCAAAGCTATGATTCAGAATTAAAGGTCAGATAAAGAGCTTTACAGACAAAAAAGCTAACGGAGTTCATCACCACCAAAGCAGGATTATATGAAACTAGTGGCCCGGTGCATGAAATTTGTGCACAGGGGCTGCGGGGCGGGGGAGGGGGGAGTTGTATCTCAGCCCGGCCTGCATCCTCTCCAATCTGAGATCCCAGTGGGATCGAGCCTAAACTGCCAGTCAGACAACTCCCTTGCAATCCAGGACTGCTGGCTCCTAACCGCTCACATGCCTGACTGCTTGATCACCCCTAACCACTCTGTCTGCTGGCCTGATTGCCCCAACTGGTCCCCTCTGCTGGCCTGCTCAGCTCCAACTGCCCTCCTACCATCCTGATCATCCTTGACTGCCCTCCCCTCCTGGCCTGATTACCCCCAACAGCCTTCCCCTCCTGGCCTGATCACCCCTAACCGCCTCTGCCTTGGCCCCGCCACCATGGCTTTGTCCGGAAGGACTTCTAGAAGGTCTCATGGGCTAATTAGCATATTACCCTTTTATTAATATAGATAGGATATGATATACTGCCATAACTATAACATATTTACCAATATTACTCTATGAAAATACATACTTCATGAGGTAGGAAGGCATCTAATACATTACATTGTATAAGTTGTAAGTAGTAGGAAATACTTTATTCATAGCAATAATATACATCCTGTGACTTCCCTTCCTGATCTGGGAATGGTTCCCCAGTTCTTTGAATGTTTCCTGGCCCCTAATGTATTTTTTTGTCATTCAGTGTAACTTTATTTACTGTTTATTGCACATGATTTGAGGTCTTTAATTTCTAACCACCAAGGACTCAAAGGACTATTTTTCCATGAAGTTTAATATTAACATCAGTGAATTCATGTATTCATGTGTTTTTATTGTAAACATCTGAATTATTCACATTGTCATAGATCCTGAATTCATAAGCATGGATCATGTACAGGCTGGAAGCAAGCCAGGAAGCCACTCTGAAAGCATACAGATACTCTGCATAAGAAGAAATGTCATTGCACAACATTTAATGTCCAACCTGAGTCACCTCAGAATGTTATATATTCTAGTGGCCTGGTGCACAAAATTCGTGCATGCAGGGGGAGGGGTTGTCTCTTAGTCTAGCCTGCACCTTCTCCAATCTGAGACCCCTGTGGGATCGGGCCTAAACTGGCACTTGGACAACCCCCTCACAATCTGCTCCTAACTGCTCACCTGCCTGACTGCTTGATCACCCCTAACCACTATGCTTGCTGGCCTGATTGCCCCAACTGATCCCCTCTGCCAGCCTGCTCAGCCCCAACTTCCCCCCCACCACCAGCCTGGTCACCCTCAACTGCCCTTCCTCCTGGCCTTATCACCCCCAACTGCCTTCCCCTCCTGGCCTGATCACCCCTAACAGACTCTGCCTTGGCCCTGCCACCATGGCTTTGTCCTCGGGGGCTGGGTTGCAATCTGGGACCCCTGGTGCCCACAGCTAAGCGCCCACATGGCCAGCCTTCACTGTGGGCTGTGGGGGGAAGGGGGCGGATCACCCACTGGGGCTGGGACTGGGCTGCATTTGGGGACCCCCGGTGCCAGCGGCGAAGTGTGGTGGTGGCAAGCCTTCACCATGGGCCATGGGGGGGCCAGATCGCCCACTGGGGCTGGGGCTGGGCTGCAATCTGAAACCCTGGCACCCATGGCAAAGCACCAGTGTAGCCGGCCTTTGCCATGGGCCACGGGGGGGGGGGGGCGGATTGCCCACTGGAGGAATGGAACAGGTGCTGTGGGCCGGCCAGGACTGCCAGCGCAGTGTCCGCTCCCCACACCGGGGCCCCACCGAGTGGCGGCAGCGGCCCCACCTCCCACTCCTGATTGACTGGTAGCGTAGTGAAGGTACAGTCAAATTTGCATATTACTCTTTTATTAGATAGGATTGACTTCTTAATTTCTATAGTATCGGGAACTCAACTGCTTGGTTTGTGATGGGGTTGACCTGGTTTCAGGAGGATTACTCCTGAAATAATTAAGGAAAGGGGAGCTCAATCTTTTCTTGGTTGCTTGCTCCTCCCCAGCACCTTCATTTTTCTTCTCATCCTCAGCTTCTTGGGCATCTTCTCTTTCACCTTCACCCCCTTCTTCTTTCTCTTTTGCATCCTCAAATTCTTCCTTGGCACTTTCTTCCTCTTCCTCTCCTTCCTCTTCGTTAGTCACTTCCTCTCCTTCTCCTCCTCTTCAGCTACTCCTTCAGAGGTGGGGGGGTTCATCCTTAGCTTTCTCGGCTTTTGCAGCTTCTATGGTCTCCTCCACCTTGATCTGCTCCTCCTGGATGTGGCTGGTGTATTAAGAAGGGAAGGAGCCAGCAGACATCAAGTAGAAGCTGGTCTGTAAACCACTATAAGCAGATCCACCAAAGACCTGGGAACTGTGAGAGTAGCCGCTGGCTATGTTTCCCACGCTGGTGAAACTGAGCCGGGTCTCCTCACCTTCCAAGAGTTTCCTGTAAGCTGCAATGTCAGTGTCCAAAGCCACAATGAGGAAGCCCTGGTATTCTTTGAAATATCATGCCATTTCAGTCTTTGTAGTTCTCAACTCATTTTCTAATTTGTTGATTGTGTCCTGCATAGCACTAACATCTGAGTTCTGCTTATCCTCCAGCTCTCCCATCTGCTTTCCCAGAGCTTAGTTCATGCCCTGGCATGCTTCCACCTCCAGGGTCTTGGCCTTGAGCAGTCAGCGGCTTTCAGACACCTCCGCCTTGGCTGCGTGCACCCCATAGATGTTCCTGACAGTGCTCTCAGTCAACATGGTGAAGCGGCTCTTGTACCATTCTTCGGCGTTCTGCGTGTTCTTGGAAGCCAGTTTCTTGTACTGGGCGCAGACATCCTTGAGCTGGCAGAGAGGTCGGACTTGGAGAACACGTCCATCTCCATGGAGATCTGAGCATATTGGATTTGCACCTGCAGCTCAGCGATCTCCTCTTCATGCACCTTCTTCAGAAGGGAGATTTAGTCCATCAGGCTATCGATGTACTTTTCAAGCTCATCGCCAGTGAGAGCCACCTCATCTGCACCTTTGTGTGCCTCCATCAGCCAGCCCTCTGCCTCATCATGGTTCAGCACTTCTTTCTGGTAGCATGTCTGCAGGTTGCTCCCAGTCCCTTCCAAGCCCTGGTGCCTGCTAACTGCCCACTGCCCTCTCTTCCCCAGGGACTGGGTTTGGTGGGCGGGGCCACAGGCATCCCATTTTCATTAAAATGTTCAACCCTGGTCTGCTCCACCAGTGTGCACAGGCAGCCCGGGGGCATTCAGTGATCCCAGAGACCCTGGTCACCCCTGCCTACCCATGTCCCCTATGGCGGCCTGGCCCCCACGGGTGGAGGCAGGCATAGCCACCCTGGCCTCCCTTGACTGCCCTGTTACTGATCTTGGCCTTGACCCAGTGGGCAGCGTCAGGTGCAGCCAGTCTTCCCTGCCCATCCCCAATGATGGCCTGGACCCTGCAGTAGGTTTCACGTGCTACCACCACCCACTCCCCTGCCTGCCCACTTATAGATCATGGCCTTAGCGCTGCCTGCCTGGTCTGCCTAGTCCTCCATGGTGAGACTGCAATCACAATCAAGACCCAGCCGCCTGCAGCGAGCAGCACCACCATGGCCGGCTCCGGGTGAAGGGGGCCCGACCACCATCTTGTTCGGGGTTAATTTGCATATTGGGGTTAATTTGCATATTGCTCCTATTGGCTGGTAGCATAGCGAAGGTACGATCAATTTACATGTTTCTCTTTTATTAGATAGGATGCTGAAGGGTATTCTCTAAGAAGAGGAGGAGGAAGAAAAAGGTAAAGATAAAAACTATGAATAACAAAATGAGAACAAATACATACCTACCAAGTGAATCTAAAAATCAAGTGAATAAAAAATTGGATGAACAGAATAGACTGATGAATATAATGGAATCAGGGATATAGAAAGGGAGTGGACTGACAATTCTCAAGGGAAATAGGGTGTGAGGGGTGTGGAAAGAGATTGAACAAAAATCTTACACCTATGGATGAAGAGAGTGGTAGGGGGTTAGGGCATGGGGTGGGATGGGGAATCAGGTGGAGGGGAGCTATGGTGGGGAAAAAAAAGACAAACACCTGTTATAATCTGAACAATAAAGATTTATTTTTTTAAATGCCAATTAATTAATGCCAATTCTTTTTTATAGAGATTAACTTTGACTCCTTGATTTTTTAAAATTGTTTCATTTTGTAATAATTTTGTAATAATTACAAAATTGTAATAATTACAATTATTTCAATTGTAATAATAACATTATCTGGAATTCTCTTCCAAACCCCATTTACTATTATAATAGTAAGAAGAAGAGTAGCAAATATTATCTATTGAGCATTTATGTGCACAATTGTGCAGGTTTTGGTTTCACAAGGGCGCCAACACATCTAAGGGGGTGTGGTTCACATTGTAGACATCATTATTTGCATATTTATTAAGAAAATTTTCCAGCAGGTGGCAGTAAAGTGTCTTGCTCAAACAAAATTAGAATATGACAACTTCTACCAAATGGAAGTGAAGTGTCTTGAGGACAGTATTCCTTTTTCTATGTAATAAAGATCTCATATAGACTAATGGTGGCACTATATGTCAAGGCCTATGCTCACTCACCCTTGCTTAATCCTCAGGATCCAATGAAATGGATGCTATTAGTAACTTGCCAAAAGCCAATGAGTGAGGTTGTAGTAGTTTTGAGATTCCAATGTCTCTAACTCTAGAGTCTGTCCTCCTTTGCACTAAGCGATGATATTTCAGAAAACTAGAGCCTGGGATTTAAGGAAACTTGACCATAGAGAGCCTTGCTGCCTGTTCTACTGTGTGTAGTGCTAGATGCCATTAAGAACTAAAGAGAAGGACACATATTACTCATCCCAGAAAAAGGTCATACTTGAATTAGCAAAGAAATAAATGGGAGGATGGTGACATCTCTTTGGCATTACAATTACCTTTGTATGATTTAAACTATACATGCTACAGAAATTTAAAAAACAGAAAACCCAATATAGATTACAATAGTTCTCAAAGAATTGAAATTTTTACATAAAAAATACATTATTATAATTAGTAATGCATAATGTTTATTCAAATAATAAGACTGTATTTCCACAAATTCTATATGCATGTATAAAGCTTTTGAAAATGTATATCTATATCAAATCATCTTGTAAAATGATAGATTATTAGTATAATATTCTTAATCTAATGCTGTAAAACTGATAAGTTAAATAGCACTCAGTTTAAAAATCTCTATAGCAAATACTAGTCAATCATTAATAAAAGCAAGCCATTTATACATATTTTATATAAATTCCTAAAAATATCATTGAGGAGACCCTAAACCCACTAAAAAAGTGAAAACTCCATCTTTTGTGAAACAAACTGATATAACTTTTGCTTTTTATTTCAAAATAACAGGTATAGCATGAATAGACTCTTCTCAAATTTTTCTTATCTGAGCAAAAGCTCAAAGAAGAACTTGAGATTATATCAACTTGTTAATGACAATTATTTTCTAAGTTGTAAGATTTGGAGTGCTGTTTTTGCTTTTTTTAATTTATCCTTTCATATATCCTAAATTTTTGAAAACATACTGATTTTTATAAACAATAAAACTCATCGTTCTTTAAAGCAATTATCAGTGAATATGTGTCTAACTTTATGGCCTACTAAGACCTCTTAAAAACAAAAGTATATTACTAGAAAAATAATTTCATAAGCAAATTAAATTTTGAAAGTCCCTTAAACAACTTGTAAATGCAATAGTTATAGTTAAGACTGTCATGTGATCTATTTAATCTCTGAAACAGAATAGCTACAAAACAATATTTTCTAAACAGTAAATTTTGTGGCCAAATAAGCCAGAGTATACACAAGCCACAACATTTGCTAGCACCTAGCTTAAGGGCTGGCAATTTGAAAATACACCACATAAATCCTTCATTCTTTCAAGGTCAGTTTCTAAACTTGACATCTTAGATTGGAGATAGCTTCACCCAAGAATTTAAGGTCAGGGTTTATGAACTTCAGAAAAGGGTTGATGATTTGAAAACTCAACAGATAAATCCTTCATTCTTTCAAGGTTAGTTTCTAAACTTGATATCTTGGATAGGAGATGGCTTCACCCAGGAATTTAAGGTCAGGGTTTATGTTAAGTAGAACCTCAAATCAAGTTTAGAAACAAGCAAATCTTTAGTCTTTTCTTCAAGGGGATAGAGCGAGAGGGAAAGTTTAGCAAAACAGGTCAACCTCTTGTAAATAAAGACTGTCATTTGTTTTTTATACTAAATGAAATATGCCTGATTTGTGCTCAGAGTCTTGTGCATATTTTACTCCCTGTGTCCAGGCAAACGTGTTTATATTAGAAAACTCCATGAGGGCAGGAAATGTAGTTTTCTTTATTGTAAATCATCTAGTGTAAACTCTACTTATCTAAGAGTATGGGGCCTTGTCTGCCCAATTGCTTGATCTTTGGCCCAAATGTATAATCTGTCATTGACTGTCATTGCCTATATTGGCTTAGACAGAATGAGACAGTTTACAAAATTGTTATATGGTTTACAGAATTGTTATATGCACCATTGCAGATATTTTCACTCATATCTTATTAGTAAGCTGAGCAAGTATTATCGCCTCTACTACTTAACAAATATGACTAGAACCCAGGTTTTCAACATTTCTTTCAGGCACCACTGAATAGGCATTTATTTCCACAATAAGGGAACTGAATGAATAATGGTCAACCACTGATAAGATTCAACCAATTCTATTCCTGAAGTCCTAAATAAAATTGTTCATCTAAGTAAGATATCCTAAAAATAGCTGAATTTTAAATAAACTGCAGCGGGAGGAGGAACAGTGGAGATAAAGGTTGGTCTGCCCAGAGAATTGGAATTGTCAAAATTCAAATTGAGTTAAAATATCAAAGAACGTCATCAATGAGAGACATTATTTTTGCTCTTGCACAAATAAAAAAGAAAACATCTCATAATAGAGTTTTATGTGCTTTAAGTGTTTTTTTGTTAGGAAGTATTTCATAGTATAAATTTTCCAAATTGCATATGATTTAATTGTAGCACCCATCCACACACTATTAAATATTTATTACTTTATTAGCTTAATTCTCTTTGATAAGTATGGAATGATGTGGGAAGTGAAAACCTTCAAGTACGACATACAATAACAAGATATACATAATAGCAAGTTTATTAATCCCATAACATCAGAGGAGGTTTTATAGCATATAGACCAGTTTATTCATCACCAATGTGGTCATCTAAGAACAAAAATTTCTTAATGTAAAAATGATGAAAACTATCTTTATTTTCTCAGATTCTTTTTGTTGTTGTTAATCCTCACCCGAGGATATTTTTTCCATTGATTTTTTGGGAGAGTGGAAGCGAGAGGAAAAGACAGAGAGAAACATTGATGTGAGAGAAACACACCACTTGGTTGCCTCTTGCACATGCCTCGACCAGAGCCCATGTTAGGGAAGAGCCTGCAACGAAGGCACATGCCCTTGACCAGAATCAAACCCAGGACCCTTTGGTCTGCAGGCCAACGCTCTATCCACTGAACCAAACAGGCTATGGCTATTTTCTCAGATTCTTAAAAGGTTCCTAAGACAAGCACGCTGATAGGAAAGAGGAATAAAAGCTACAAAATTGGGAATAAAAATTATATTCTTCTATGTAATAAGTCAAAGAAATTATTGCAAGGAAGCAAAATAGGTCTAAAGAAGTATTAAAAAAATCAAACTGCAAGCAATCCTTAGCAGACATAAGAAAAAAGAAATGAGCAATCTTAGATATAATGATGTTTAAAAAGATGGAAAAAGCTATGCACTGTGAGGAAATGACGACAGAGGTGGAGCTAGAAGATACCAAAAAAGAAATGGGTAGATTTCTTTTTGAGAAGGAATAAAAAGAGTCTAAGAAGGAAACCTGAAAGCCAGCCAGGTTGGAAATATTGGCCTAGGTGTTCCCAGGTTACCATCCACTCCTTTCCAGTCTTCCAGGGGAGAGCACTGTAAGGACTGTCCCTTTAGATCAAAAGGCACACACATGCCAACTAACCAAGATTTCTAAACCTAATTACATATTCCCCTCGGTAAGAAACACACTCGAGGAGGCCTGACAGACTGGACCGACAGACGGACGGACAGGAATGACGGCAGGCAAGCAAGATAGTGCAGAATCGGGGCACCCGGAGGAAAGTCTGTTACTACTGCGACGGGGATGTTGGAAATTACTATTACGGACAAGGCCATCCGATGGAACCTCACCGAATCCGCATGACTCGTAATTTGCTACTTAACTATGGTCTCTACCGAAAAATGGAAATCTATCGTCCTCACAAAGCCAATGCTGAGGAGATAACCAAGTATCACAGTGATGGTTACATAAAATTCTCGCGCTCCCTCCGCCCAGATAACATGTCTGAATACAGCAAGCAGATGCAGAAATTCCACGTTGGTGAAGACTGTCCGGTATTTGATTTCTGTCAGTTATCTACTGGTGGCTCTGGAGCAAGTGCTGTGAAACTTAATAAGCAGCAGACGGACATCGCTGTGCATTGGGCTGGGGCCCTGCACCGTGCAAAGAAGTCTGAAGCATCTGGCTTCTGTCACGTCAATGATATATCGTCTTGGCCATCCTGGAACTGCTAAAGGATCACCGGAGGGTGCTGTATGTTGACGTTGATGTTCACCATGGGGACGTCGTGGAAGAGGCCTTTATACCACAGACCGGGTCATGACTGTGTCCTTTCATGAATATGAAGAGTTCTTCCCACGAACTGGGGGTCTACGGGATAATGGGGCTGGCAAAGGCAAGTATTATGCTGTTAACTCCCCACTTCGAGATGGGATTGATGAGGAATCCTATGAGGCCATTGTCAAGCCGGTCCTACCCAAAGTGATGAAGATATTTCAACCCAGTGCGGTCGTCTTACAGTGTGGCTCTGACTCCCTGTCTGGGGACCGGTTGGGTTGTTTCAATCTGACCATCAAAGGGCATGCCACGTGTGTGGAATCTGTGAAGAGCTTTCACCTGCCTATGCTGATGCTGGGAGGAGGTGGCTACACCGTTCCTAACGTTGCCCGATGCTGGACGTATGAAACAGCTGTTGCCCTGGACACAGAGATTCCTAATGAGCTTCCATACAACGACTACTTTGAATACTTCGTGCCAGATTTCAAACTTCACATCAGTCCTTCCAATATGACTAACCAGAATACAAAGGAGTACCCTGAGAAGATCAAACAGCAACTGTTTGAGAGCCTGAGAATGCTGCCCCATGCACCTGGGGTCCGAATGCAGGCGATTCCTGAGGACGCCGTTCCAGAGGAGAGTGGCGATGAGGATGAGGAAGACCCTGACAAGCACATCTCCATCTATTCCTCTGACAAACGAATTGCCTGTGAGGAAGAGTTCTCTGACTCTGATGAGGAGGGAGAAGGTGGTCGCAAGAACTCTTTCAACTTCAAAAAAGCCAAGAGAGTCAAAACTGAGGATGAAAAAGAGAAAGACCCAGAAGAGAAGAAAGAAGTCCCAGAGGAGGAGAAAACCAAGGACAAGCAAGAAGCCAAAGGGCTCAAAGAGGAGGTCAAATTGGCCTGAGCAGTCCTCTCCAGTTCTGGCTTCTTGCAAAGTGCCCGACCTTTCTCCTGTAACCCCTCAGATTTTATATTTTCTCTTTCTGTGTATTTATATAAAATATATTAAATATAAATATCCCCAGGGACTAGACAGGAACCAGGGCCATGAGCCCAGGGCACATGTGCTGGGTGAGCTCTTCTAATTGCTGCCCTGCCATCCTTCCCCAGTTCTTAATTTTGAACCATAAAGGGTGCCAGTTCCGGGTGGAAGAGATTCTATTCTCTTACACATCCATAGAACAAAATTCCAAAATGCCAAATTCATGCTTAATGGCTTTGGAAAGGTGCCCATGTTGAGCATTCTAGGAATGGCTGGGTCTTCAGGAACCCCCCATTCTTTACAGGTGCCTTAAGGTAACTTCAGCCACATTTAGATTGGCTCTGTTATACTTTCCAACTGGCCCCAAGTGAGTTAAACTCACACTATCTGACCTCTGATCCCTCCTGCTCCCCCATTCTGCAGGAGGAATTAATAGTTTCCCTTTTGAAATACTGTTTTCCAGGACTTTGTGTGTGTGTGTGTACCTTTGTAATAAAATGGCACATTTCTATACTCTCCTGAGCTCATCTAAAAAAAAAAAAAAGGAGCACACTCGACAGGAAAAATGAAAGGGACAATTCTAATGCTGTTGTCACTGAAATTTTTATTGAAACCCCCTGTCACCCCGTTTTAGCTCCCTAAGTAAATGAAGATGCCTGTAAAATCTGAGCCAGGTGGTATGCTTTCCAAATTTTGTCTTAAATCTCTGAAAACATGACTTTTGAAACTTGGGAAAGTGAAGCTAGGACAAAGGAATACTGATTACCCATTTTGCTTGCCAGCTTCTTTGTTTATTCATGAGCAGAACTAGACTAAGAAACCTTTCCATGAGAATGGAAAGCATGCCTGCAGTAGCATAATGCTTAATGTTGACCTTCTCTCCTCTCCAGCCAGGAAAGATAAGAAACAGTTTAGGTAAAGGAAGAAAAGAGCTTAGAAAACTTGGGATGAAAAGGAGTTTCCTAAGTTCTTAAGGTTATCTATGACAGGTTATTCACAGAGTCTATGTGTTCGGTTAATGCATTTATTTAACCAACATTAGAATCTGTACTTCTAACATCAGTTTCCTCTTTCCACTAGTTCCCTTCTATAACCAGCTGTGCAATTTGCAAGGCCCGTTTCCATGCCTACTCCTATGAAGAACTGGCCAAAATAACTACGAGTTTTCTAATACCATCCTTCATGTGTACCTAGTTGGAGGGGTGTGTGTGTGTGTATGATTTTTAATAGAACAATAACAAGTGCCTTAAAATCCTTTAATGTCTTTTAAATCTACCTTTAGAGTAAATGCTATGTAAATTACTATGCACAGCTTCTCATATATTTAAGCCACTAATTTTCAAAGTATTATATAAATTTAGAAAATATTATCTAAACATATTTCACATTGAATAAATTTAGAATGTATGTACTTTAAATATTTAGAAAGAGCTTTATTTATCCACTGCTATTCATAACTACTTTGCTGTGAATTCGAGTATAAAAATGTAACTTTGCTTAGTTGGTAAGTGGTTGGTAGCTATTCACCCTCTGCAAAAGTGTATCTAAATATCCAGGTGAAAAATACCTGAAAATATATTTTTTTATTAGATATTGGTGAAAAGATTCAACCCAGTAAGTACAAAAGATTCAATGTAAGGTATTTTATATGAAATAATTCTATAAATGAAACCTCTGAATAATTATGCTCTAATAATATTTTGCTCACAAGGTTAGAGACTATCAAGAAAAAGAACAAAAACTCACAAGACTGCTAGATGACTAACAAAACACTTAAGGGTTATCAATGCAGTGACAAAAAATGGACATTTTCAAAGCAAGATACTTGGATACAGTGATAGTATTTCATTAAAATGATTTCGTTTTTGTTTATATTTATTTTTATTAAAAATTTTAATCCTCACTCAAGGACATGTTTTCATTGATTTGAAAGAAATGAGAGAGAGAGAGAGAGAGAGAGAGAGAGAGAGAGAGAGAGAGAGAGAGAGAGAATAAAATCCGATACCTTTTGGTATATAGGACAATGCTCCAACCAATTGAACCACACCAACCCAACTAGGGTGAAAGTGACTGTTTTTATTGTGTCAAGTGACTAATGTTGCTTTAAATAAATCCAGCTAATAGATTTTTTCATAAGTTGGACAACACACTAATCAACTTCTGATTGTTTTAGAGATTATTTTCAACATATGTTTTAATTAAGTATGATCACCCATAAAAACAAAAATGTCTGGGAGCATACTTCATATTAAAGAACTATTTTATATATGGTTTACAAATATTCCATCATACAAACTTAGAAAATTAATTTATTTCATTTTTTCTTGGGCATCTATAAATTTATATAGGACATTTTATGAAAGATTTGGTATAAAATATCCTATCTAATAAAAGAGTAATATGCAAATTTGACCAGATCTTCGCTATACCCACAAGCCACACCCACAGCCACACCCACCAGCCAATCAGGAGCAGATAATGCAAATAAACCCCAACCATGATGGCTGCTGCCACTGAGAACAGGAGGAAGGCTTGGGTTTCCCTGACAACAGAGGAAGCTAAGCTTTCCACCTGCCATTGCTGGCCTAGGTCTCCACTCAATGCTACAAAGTTTCAATTATAAAAGAACTAGAGGCCCAGTGCACAAAATTTGTGCACAGGGCGGGGGTGTCTCTCAGCCCAGTCTGCATCCTTTCCAATCTGGGACCCTCTCAAGGGATGTCCGACTGCTCAGTTATGCCTGATCCAAGTGGGATCAGGCCTATATGGGCAGTTGGACATCCTTCTCACAATCCAACTGCTTGCTGCCTGCCTTCCTGATTGCCCCAAACTGCTTCTGCCTGCCAGCCTGATCACCCCCTAAGCACTCCCCTGCCAGCCTGATTGATGCCTAACTGCTCCCCTGTCAGCCTGTTTGCCCCTAACTGCTCTTCCCTGCAGGCCTGGTCACACCTTACTGCCCTCTCCTGCAGGCCTGGATCTCCCCCTCAAAGCCCTTCCCTGCAGGCCCAGTTGCCCCCAACTTCCCTTCTCTGCCAGCATGGTCACCCCTAACTGCCCTCCCTGCAGGCTTGATTGCCCCCAACTGCCCTCCCTTACAAGCCTGGTCCCTCCCAACTGCCCTCTCCTGCTGGCCATTTTGTGGTGGCCATCTTGTGTCCACATGGGGCAAGATCTTTGACACATGGGTGCAGCTGTCTTGTGTGTTGGAATGATGGTCAATTTGCATATTACTCTGTTATTAGATAGGATATAGAAATGGCAGCAGCCACTGAGCTGGAGAGAACAGAGGCTTGGGTTTCTCTGGCAACGGAAGAAGCCAAGCTTTCCACCTGCCTCCACTCTAGGCTACAAAGTTTCAAACAGAAATGGCTGCCACCCCAGAGCGAACAGAAGGCTTGGCTCTGCTCCAGGCTACAAAGTTTCAATTGTAGACATAAATTAATCTCAGATCCCAGGGCCTCTGCTTGGGTCTCTGGGGGTGTGGCTGGCCTGCAAACCTCCACAGGCCCCTCACCCAGGCCGCCCCTCACCCCAAGGGAACCCTCACCCTAATCTGGGACACTCTTCAGGGCAAATCATCTGGCCTCCACCCATGCACCAGGCCTCAATCCTATCTAATAAAAGAGTAATACACAGATTGACCATCACTCCATCATACAAGAGGGCCGCTCCATGTGGTCAAAGATCCTGCCACCATGTGGACACAAGATAGCCACCACAAGATGGCCAGCAGGGGAAGGCCATTGGGAGGGACCAGGCCTGCAAGGGAGGGTAGTTGGGGGCAATCAAGCCTGCAAGGGAGGGCAGTTAAGGTTGACCAGGCCAGCAGAGAAGAAAAGTTGGGGGCAAACAGGCTGGCAGGGGAGCAGTTAGACATCAATAGGCTGGCAGGGTAGTGGTTAGCAGGTGATCAGGCTGGCAGGCAGAAGCAGTTAGGGGCAATCAGGGAGGCAGGCAGGTGCGCAGTTTGGAGCCAGCAGTCCTGGATTGTGAGAAGGATGTCTGACTGCCCCCTGACATCCCTCGAGGGATCCCAGATTGGAGAGGGTGCAGGCTGAATTAAGGGACAACCCCTGCCCCCCGTGCACAAATTTCATGCACCAGGCCTCTAGTTAAATATATTGATTAATACATTGTGGGATACTTTCTAGACCATGGAGAAAATTTACATGCATTTAAAAATATGTCAAATAAAATTTTTAGGCATTCTTGAATATAATAAATGACTAAAAAATCTAAAGCATAATTTAAAAAGTTCTAAAACACTTAAAATAAGTAAGCCTCCTAAGTTGTTTTCTCCAGATAAAACCTTATGTTTGAGACTTACTTTGTCCTTTGTTAGTTATCTTTATCCTCAGATGCTTGACTTAAAATTTCACAATTGAGAGTATACTAATTTCTTCCACAATTTATCAAGTTATAGTGGATGAAACAGAGCTATATTTTCTCAATAGTGTGCTTTTATAGGTAAACATCGTTAAACATATACATACAAACATAAAAAGCTACCTTAAAGAATGGTTTTCCTTTAAAGGCCTCCTACTCTGGAAAAAAAAATTGTCCTTAACAGTGTATCTCTTCAAAGTATCATACACTGAGGAAATTCACAACTGCTTCTCTCTCTGTCTGAGTTAGTCACAACTTTTAAAGTAGGCTTCACCTTCCTAGATGTTGGTATGTCAGATGCAAGCTAGGTATTTTTAATATAAATAGCAAGAAGTAGATTAAAAAATAAAACCCAAACTTTAAAAATTTTGCTGCTATATGGTAGCTGCTAGCCACAGCCTAATATATAAAGAGCCAGGGTCCGTTACAACCTAAATGACCTAAACATCAGGACGGACAACCGAACATCAGGCTCGGGTCCCGGTAGTGTGGCAGAAGTCAGTCCTGGGTCCTGACGGCCTTGTAGCATGGCAGCGGGAGGGAGCTGTGGGAATAGAGCCATACTGCTATCAGACTTGCCTCTTGGTCCCTCCTCCTGCCTGCAGGCTCTGGAGAACCAGAGTCACGCGGTGATGGGACTGGACCCTACCCAAGGGGTCCCAGATCATGAAAGCATGCAGGTTGGGCTGAGAAACCCCCTGAGTGCACTAATTTTTGTGCACCGGACCTCTAATAGTCTTTACAAAAAACAAAAACAAAAAAACAAAATGAACCTCCAAAAAAGAACAGGAAATTCCTTTTCTCTGCCTGTCAACCACTGCTATCCCAATTTATGGCCTTTAAAAATATAAGTGAATTAACTAGGCCCATGCAGAATCTGGATTATTATACAGTTACCATCTCGGAAATGTGCAGAATGGAAGACTGTATGCATGCCTCTCTTCCCAAATTAGATGACTCCTAAAAGTATCTTCACCTCCCCTGTTCAGGCAGAGATCCAGAAGAGGGCCATGGAGAAAGCCTGATATCCTGCTTGGTAGCCTTGAAAATAGATGGCGCTGGAGTGTCAGGCCCATACCCTACCTTCGCTGGTGGTTGGTCAGCGTAGAAGGGGGGACAATAAGAGCACCTCTGCATCTTTGTGGAACCCCCATGCACTCTGGGCCATGACGAATAGGAGGGCTACTGAAATGGGCCTTAAAGCCTAAGGCATGGGCCCAGGTGGAGTCGCTGCAGGTGAGGGATTCACCTAACTCAGCAGATACTGCAGGCAGGCTTGAAGGCAGCTGGATGGCTTGGCTTCCTGGCCCTACGGGGCACACTAAGATTTAATCATGTTAGTCAGTTATCATTCTTGTTGTGTTTATGCAAACAATCAGGCCAAATTAAATACAATTGATAAATTGTTCTTGATCTGGCTCTTTTTAAAAATATTTTATTGATTTTTTACAGAGAGGAAGGGAGAAGGATAGAAAGTCAGAAACATCGATGAGAGAGAAATATCGATCAGCTGCCTCTTGCACACCCCCTACTGGGGATGTGCCCGTAACCAAGGTACCTGCCCTTGACTGGAATCGAACCTAGGACCTTTCAGTCTGTAGGCCAACACTCTATCCACTGAGCCAAACCGGTTTCGTCTGATCTGACTCTTTTGATAAACATAGAGGTAATTTTGAGGAGAAAAATACTATTTCAATAGAGGTTATTAAAACCGAAATGTTTTATGGCCCTTCCCTTGGACCATTTGCTACAGTTTGCAGTTTGTCTCTGTCAGGTCACAAGCCCACCTCTTTCTGTGCCCAGGCCTCATTGATCTCTTACAGACAGCAAGGATCTCTTGGCTCTGAGAGAAAAATCCGTCCCTCTTCAGTATGAAGCAGCTACGAAGAAATTCAACGTCCAGTTTCCCAAAAAGAATTCAGAGCCTGGATCCTTGAGGCAATATATTAGGCAGTTAGACAGACATGAGCAGAGCAAGGACAATGGGCCAACTAGCGCTACCAGATGTAACTAACTATTTCCACCTCTAGGTGAGACAAGGGGCATAGCCAAGGAGGCATTCACCCAAAGTCTCAGCCCCTAGAAAAGGCCGGTAGCCTATCTGTCAAAAGATTTGACCCCTTTGCATTTGGGTGGCCTACTTGCCTCTGGGTGGTAGCAGCCACAGCTATGCTTATTGAAAAAGCAACTAAGTTAACCCTATGGCAGGAACTAATCCTAACTGCCCCACATGAGGTCAAGGATTTACTCCAGAACACACTGAAGTGTTGGATATCAAACACTCAAGTCACCCAGTTTCAGGTTCTCTAGTAGACAAAAGAAAAATGTGTAACAATTTATACTGATAGCAGGCACACATTTATGATGGCTCACATACATAGTGCTATTTACAAAGTAATGGGACTCCACAGAAGCAAGAGGGAACTGGGCCACAGATGAAATGGTTCGGAAGGCTGCCCTAAAACCAGTAGGGCCTCTACAGATTCTAGTGACTCTTCCAGACCCTGACCTACCCAATCTAGAAAAGCTGAAATCCATAACCAGCCTTTACTCAAGTTCTTACAGGCTTTACAGTCTACACAGGAAGCAATCCAGAAGCACATCTGAGATGCTCTGCCTGTACCAACTTGTGATCTGGTTCATCCCTTCTGCCCTAGTGGCTCTGTTTGGGTAAAGAAATTTGCCATCCAAGTATTTACTCCTACCTGGAAAGGACCATCCCACATAAGTCAAGGTTGACAGGATCTCGATGTGTCTTCATCACACCCGGCTTAAGACAGCCAGGCAAAATAGAGTCCAGGACTCTTTGGACCCTCTAAAGATTATTCCTGGCTCTCATTCCTGGCCACTATAAACAGGCCCACTGACTTTATTCAGCAGAGAATTAATTCTATCAAGCTTATAGTCCTCAGGGTTCAATATAACTCTCTCCCCAACAATGACCCAAAAGAGTCAATGATTTGACTCATGTACATAAAACCAGTGGGGAATAAAGCATCTGTCTTATATAAAACTAGTGGCCCAGTGCACGAAATTCGTGCACTGGGGGTGGGTGGTCCCTCACCCAACCTGCCCCCTCTCACATACTGGGAGCCCTTAGGGGATGTCCAACTGATGGCTCACCCCCAGCCTGCCCAAGGCGAGGCTTTAGGCCTTGGGCACTCAGCCATCTCCCTGCTCAGCTCAGCCCCAGCTGCCTGTGACCAACCAGCCCCAGGGACTGGGCGCTCACCTCCGCTCCTGTGCCCCAGCCACTTGCCCCACCCCCTGGCCACCTCCTGTGCTCACGGTGCCCTGCTCCCCCAGCCGCCTCCAAGCTTGGGGGGCCAGGGCACCGTGGTGCTCACCACTGCTACTGCTTCGTCTCCACCCCCGGGGCCCAGCCCTCGGGCGGCTTGGCCCTGCCCCTCGGCCCAGCCCCTTGCTCCTGATTGGCTGGTAGCATAGCCAATCAGGAGTCAAGGTACGGTCACATTTGCATGTTACTCTTTTATTAGATAGGAAATGCTGTTTGAAATTTTAACCCTGCTATTTTGGCTTCTGTAAATGCTTGCTTGTTTAAATAATAAGGAAAATAAGACTACTCCATTTCAGAGAGGTCATTAAAACTTCCCCAGACAAAGTTATCAGTGCTGGCATCAGGCCAAAGTTTGGTTGAGGTCTCAAAGCCCCAGCACACAGGGCTCTTTAAGAACGTACAAAGAGGACTGGAAACATCTCATATTTGGGAGACAAAGAAGGTAAAAACATGTAATAGGGAAAGTTCCTCCATGTTGGGGCCCAGAATTTGAGAGACATTTTCGTCTGGGCCCACGCATAAGAATAATAATAATAATAAATGTAACAACATCTCTCTAAGTGTTGCTTGGTTCTTCTCCAGTTTTCTGTAACAATATCAGTTTTAAATATTATTTTGGTCTGAAGAATTTTCATGCCTCTTATGTCTGTCCCCAGCCACATTAAATCACTATCTTTTTACCTCCTGCCTTGCTTTCCCATCTTTTTCTAGTGCTCTGGTATTCTTAGATTAACAAAACACAAAATTCTGCCTGAAGCAAATATTCCCAAAGGCATATTTACAGAGTACATAATATAAGGTATTATATTTATCTTGGCTATCTAACCTTCCACAAATCTCACTGATTTATTTGCTTTAGTGTCTGATTTTTTAACTCTTAATTTGGGTAAATGTTCATTTTTATAGCTAGTTCAATAAAACTAAAAGATTAAACTATAAAATGAAACTTTCAAAAATAATGTGATTTTCCAGAGTTGATGAGTCTGTCTATAGATGATCCCTGCCCCCTTTGTCTGGTCAGTTCCTTACTTACACTTGGGGGTGAGGGAGAGTTTAATTATTTTCTTTACATGTTCCTTTGAAGGAGGAAGACAGAAGACAGGTGTTTGATACATAGAACTGTGTCCTGAGGTCGCTTCAGCAGTGGAAAACCTGCTATTCAATGGCTGCGGTGCCCAAGGGTCAGCCAAACGAGCTCGCAGAAGGAGTTTAGAGAAGTGGAGGCTGTTGGTATCTTTCAGACCAGTACCTAAAAATAGAATTATTGAACTGTAGAGAATAGTTTACAAGTTGTAACAGTACATTGTTTTGTTCATTATTTGCAGAAATAGAGTATACAGATAGTAGTACCTCTTTTATATCATACTATTCAAATAAACTTGACCTCCATTCATTTTTATTAACTTTTAAATTAGCCTTAACTACTTCCATGCTTTATATCTTAGAAACAACTTGTGTGTGTATGCTTAATATGCACCTGGAATTGAGATAAACTCTTTTCATATAACATCTCGTTTAACTTTATAATGACCCTATGAAATAGGTAGTCTTATTAGCCCCATATATTCTATAAGTAAATTCTTTCTAAATATATGTTTATTCACTTTGGGAGGCTTATGAGAACTCCTTAACCAAAAAGAGTTCTAATAAGCTAGCTTTGAAAATATTAATACATATAAAATATATCATAAAACATATATCTACTATATATAATTTAAAAATATAATAATATGCCAAAAGTTTATATAACATAAAAATTTGTGTAAAACCACTAAATGAAGAAAATATGAAAATCTTTTCTCAAGAAAAGAAAAGAAAGTTAATTTTTACACATTTACACACCCTTTAAGAAGAATGCTATTTTATGTAACTTTAAAATAACTTTCAATACAATTTTCTAGCATAAATGTATGGGAAAAATTTTTTAAAAGATAACTAAAGGACTCCTCAAATGGAATGACTTCTTAGAATTAACTAATTGTAAAAAACTTTTTTTGCATAGAAGTAGTCTTTCTATTGCTTTTAGCATTTTTTAAAAAATCCTCATCCAAGGATATTTTTCCAGTTGATTTTCGGACAGAGTGGAAGGGAGGGAGGAAAGAGAGAGAGAGATTGACATGAGTGAGACTCATCGATTGGTTGCCTCCCACATGCACCCGGATAAGGGCTAGGAATGGAACCCACGACCTGTCAGTCCAAGGCTGATGCTCTAACCATTGAGCAATGGGCCAGGGCTCTAGGCTGATTTTACAGAGCATGAGGAGAAGTGAAAGCTCAGCCATGTTAGAATCTAGTTTGATGTTTTTGTGTTTGTTTTTTTTCAAAATACTGTCTGCTAAAAAATATATCCTTTTCACATTAAATTGCCTTAACACATTTGTGAAAAAATTTATTGACCAAAAAGAGTCTATTTCAGATTCTCAGTTCGATTACACTGATATACTAGTATATGTCTTTCTGTAAATAAGTACCACACTGTCTTTATTAGATAGCTTTGTAGTAAGTCTTGAAATTAGGCAGTATAAGTCCTTCATTTTCAAGATTGTTTTGGATAGTCTGGTCCCTTACATTTCCATGTGAATTTTAGAGTCAGCTTTTCAATTGGAGTGAGGAGTGGGGGCCATCTGAGATTTTGACAGAGATTGTGCTGAATATAAAGATCAATTTGGGGAGTACTGCATCTTAACAATATTGAATCTTCCAGTCCATAAACATGGAATGTCTCTTCATTCAGAATTTCTTTAAATATTTCCAGCAATGTTTTGTATTTTTCAATATAGTAGGCGTATACTTCTTTGTTAAATTTATTCCTAATATATTCTTTTTTATGCTATTGTGAGTAAAAATATTTTCTTAGTCTCATATTTGAATTATTAGCATATGGAAACAAAATTTATTTTTACATTTTTATCTCATGCTATAACTTTGATGAACTCTTATTAGTTCTAGTATTTGTATGTGTGTGTATTCCATAGGATTTTCTACATATAAGATCATGTCATATGTTGGATTTAAAATTTAATAACCTTTAATAAATGTGCCTTATGATAGGTTATTTATGACTCTAAGCAAAATAAACTAATTCTTGTAACTTAATACTGTGATTAGAAAAGAATTATGAGGTCAACAAACACTTTTATTTACTTAAATTAGTAAATCAAGTAATATCTTACTTTGAACTAATGAATAACAAATTATACATTTTGCTAATTATCATTGCATTCAGTAGCTAGTGTTAACCCTTAGTCATAAATAATAAATAATGATGTCAGAGAAGAAATAATGAGCTACCTATTTAGGACAACTTAAATTTGAGTATGGTTTTTCTATGAACAATCATAACATCTACAGTTTACATTCATTCATTTTTTTGTCATTTCAAAAAAACTGATTCCGTTTACACTGATCAAAGCTGTTGTAGCCCTGGCCAGGGTTTCTAAATGGTTAGAGTGTTGGCCTGGGCACCAAAGGGTCATGGATTCAATACCTGGTCAAGAGCATGTACTTAGATTGCAGGTTCAATCCCTGGCCCCAGTTGGTGTGTGCATACAGGAGGTGACCAATTGATGTATATCTCTCATGTTGATGTTTCTCTCTCCCCCTTCCATTCCTTCCTTTCACTCTCCCTTAAAAATATTCAATATAGAAAACATCTTTGGTAGAGAGACAAGATAGTGGCAGAATAGATGGATGTGTCCTGAACCTTGTCCCACAACAGATAGAATGAGCAACTAAATCGAATAACATCCACCCTGAATTGTCAAAGTAGACACAGCTGATGAGACAATTTATGGCTGGGAAAGGCAGAGGATGCCTGGAGAATAGTAAACTGAGGGATCTGGGCTGGAGAGAACTGCAAGTCCTCCAAACCCAAAGGGTACTGCCCAGTACTGAGGCCAGGTCCCTTGAGACAAGTGTAGTGTCTGACTGTGGAAAGGAGGTCCATAGGACTGTGGTGGCAGGGGACTCTAGATCTGGGTCACAGCCAAGAGAGACTGAGCCCAGAAGGGGCAGCCTGGACAGCTGCCCAGGCCGTGCCTGCCAGGGGAGAGGGGCTTGCAATGGCACAGCTCTTTCCCCCTTTTTGGTCTTTGCTTTTGTTCATTGAACTTCATTCATAGGACCTTTCAAATACAAACACTCACCTGTGGCTGATGTGCAGGTAGAGGTGTGGACTTGTGGAGTCTGGGGAAAGGCTGGGGAGAGGAGAGGGTCGGGAAGAGGTGGCTGTGAGTCTGGCACTGAGTCATACCTGATGTGCAGGACAGGGCCACCATTTTCTCCTGAAGAGATAGCCCCTCCCTGCAGTCTTTAAGCAATCAATACAGCCACACGCAGACTACACTCAGAGTGTTACATAGGATACAAAAAAAAAAAAATCCGAATAGTCCCTGAGAGCCCAGGGACTGGCCTAAAGAGAGGCCTTGAGTCTCAACAACAGGAAATTGACAAGTGGCAGACAGTACAGAAGAGTGGGATCTTAAACCAGCCCTCATTTTTATTTTTACTTTATTTTATTATTATTTTGTTATATCTTTTTTTCTTTTCCTTTTTTCATTTGTTTTTTATTTTCTATTTCTTTTCACATTATTTTGTCATCATTCTAATTTTTTAATTTTATCCTACTTTTGAAAATAATTTAAAAAAATTTTTTTTCTTCTCTTTCTCTTTCTTCTTATCTACTCATCCTCTTTCTACTTCCTCTATACCGAACTGAGGTCCTCCCAATATTCATTCAATTCCTTAACCTTACTTTCTGTATACAAGTAGTCCATGGGTTACATCAGACTTGATGTACATCATTTTGTGGTTACATCACCATCTCCCATTAATTTATATTTTTTTTAAAAGTTCTGTCATTTTGACATATGTACATATGTGCTTTATGTTTTTTTAAATATTTATTTACCACAAGTAAAGGTCAAGAATTGTTATCTTTCTTTTATTTATTTATTTATTTTTACTGTTTCAGCTCATTAGTGCTATGTATTTGCTCCATATGAGTGATGTAGGTGCTTATGTGGGTGGTTCCCACTTATGACAAATATTGCATTATGCTGTGCCAAGGAACAGATCTTCAACATAGCTTGAGGACCTACTGTATAAGATTCTGCCCCCAATCTCTTCACCGTGTATTTGGTGTTTGTATGTTTTGGTTTACCTGTTTATTCTCTGTTGTTTTCTCCATATATGTATGTATATGTGTGTGTGTATATATATATATATATATATATATATATATATATATATATATATATATATATATATTCTTTTTCTTATTTTCCTTTTCTCTCATATCATTTTTCTCTCTTCAATATCATTTGTGCTCTCTTTTCTCTCCCCTAATTCTCTTTTCTCAGGTGGTCACTTATATTGGGGTGATGGGTGTCATGAGTACATATGTGTTTTGTTCCCTTTGTGTAGTGTATTGTTGAGGTCAATTTTATCCTGTTTGGCCAATGTGGTAGAGAGTGAGCCCATAACCAGACACCCAGAGGGAAAACTCTATCCACAAATGGGTCAATAACACTCCAGACCCAACTACAGAGGCAGGAAGAAGGCAGCAATGAGGGAGAGAGTGTAAGGGAGGAAGCAAAAGAGGAGTGTGTGGACGGGTGGTGTGTGTGTGTGTGTGTGTGTGTGTGTGTGTGTGTGTGTGTGTGTGTTAGCAAGGCACAGTTAGATCCCACAGGACCTTCAGGGGAAGCTGACCAGGCTCGCTAAGCAGGCAGCCTCTGCTACCATTGCAAACAGTCCCAGAGTGGCCATCTCTTTACAGAGGCCACACCTTTTTGAAGGAGAGACCTGTTGTGACTGGGAGCCCAGTCTTACCCCCACCCAGGGTGCCCTCAGATAAAACCTGGGACTCTACAGCCACCCCTTCCAGAGACCTGCTGCCACGGCTGCAGTCCCACGGTCATCAAGACTTCACCTATTTTGGGTGTGGGCTCCTGTGAGTTCCAAAATGCATTCCCCTCTGGCTGGCCCAATGCTTTAGCCCAGGACACCACAACCACCTGAGCAGCCTGCCCAAGTCTGAGGACCAGCAGCCCTGAACACCCCGCTCTCATCTGAGGAGCAGTAGCCTCATGAGCAGCCAACCCCTGCCCCAGGAGCAGCAACTGTGTGAGCAGCCTGTTCCTACCAACCAGAGGAGCCACAACTGCTGTGAGAAGCACACACCAGAGGAGCCACTGCCAACTGAGGAGCAGCTGCTGCTATGACCACCCAAGGGGCAACTGGTGCCTGAGGAACCACTGCTGCCCAAGGAGCAGCCCCTGCGTGACTCAACACCTAGATCATTCAGTGAGTGCAAAAATGGGGAGACAAAGAAACCTCCGAAGCAAAGAAAACGAGGCATTGCCAAAGAAGAAGCTAAGTGAAATGGAGACATGCAATATGTCAGAAAAAGAATTGAAAATAAAGGTCTTGCAGTTCATAAACTGGATGGATGAAAAAAATCAACAACTTATGAAAGAATCAAGAGGAAATAAAGAGTGATATAGCTGCAATAAAAAAACACCATGGAAACTTTCAACAGTAGACTAGGAGAAGCGGAGGACCGAATTAGCAAATTATAAGACAGGGAAGCAAAACACAGCCAAACTGAACTGCAACTGGAGAGGAAAAATTAAAAGACAGAGGGAGAGCCTAATGAAGCTTTGGGACAACATGAAATTAAGCAACATACAAATAATAAGGGTTCCAGAGTGACAGGGAGAGGAACAAGTGTTAGAAAACGTATTTGAAAAAATAATGTCAGAAAACTTCTCTGATGTGGGGAAGAAAAAAATCACATAAACACAGAGAGTTCCAAACAAGATGAACCCAAAAAGACCCACATCAAGACATGTCATAATTGAAATGACAAATATTCAGGACAAAGAGAGAATCTTAAAGGCTGCAAGAGAGAGAGAGAGAAAGTTATGCACAAGGAATCTCCCATTAGATTATCAAATGAATTCTCAACAGAAACACATCAGGCCAAAAAGAAATGGAATGAAATTTACAAAGTGATGCAGAGCAAGGGACTGAATCCATGAATATTCTATCCAGCAAGGCTAACATTCAAAATTAAAGGAGAAATCAGGAGCTTCACAGACAAAAAAAAAAAAAAAGGCTAAGGGAATTTATCATTACCAGGCCAGCAATGCAAGAAATGCTAAAGGGACTGGTGTAAAAAGAAAAAAAAAAGGGAAGAAGAAACACACTTGTTTGTTGTTACAAACAAGTACCTATCAGTAATAATTTTAAACATAAACAGAATAAATGCTCCAATCAAAAGATATTGAGTGTCTGAATGGTTAAAAAAAAAAAAAACATAACCCATATATATGCTGTCTACAAGAGACCCACCTCAGAACAAGGGATTCACACAGACTGAAAGTGAAGGGATGGTAAAATATCTTCCAGGCAAATGGAAATGAAAAAAGCTGGGGTAGCAATACTTATATCTGATAATATAGATCTCAAAGTGAAGGCCATAACAAGAGATAAGGAAGGCCACTTCTTGATGCTAAAGGGATAGAGACAGCAAGAGGATATAACCCTGGTAAATATGTATGCAGGAGTATGTAAAATGCATTAAAAAAACAGCTGGAAGATATTAAGGGAGAGATCAACAACAATACAATCATAATAGGGGACTTTAATACCCCAATGACATCACTGGATAAATCCTCTAAACAAAAAATCAGCAAAGAAACAGCAATCCTTAATGACTCACTAAATCAGATGGACTTAATTTACATCTTGAGAACATTTTACCCCCAAACCACAGAATATATGTTCTTCTCAAGTGCACATGAGACATTTTCAATTATAGATCAAATATTGGGTCACAAGCAAAATCTCTCCCAATTCAAGAAGATTGAAAAAATATCAAGCATCTTCTAGGATCACAATGGCATAAAATTAGAAATTAACTACAATAAAAATAATGAAAAAAATCAAATACCTGGAGGCTAAATAGCATGCTATTAAACAATGATTGGGTTACCAAAGAGATCAAAGAAGAAATAGAAAGCATCATGGCAACAAACCACAATGAAAACACAACAATCCAAAATCTATGGGACACAATGAAAGCATTCTTGAGGGGGAAGTTCATAGCTCTACAGGCCTATCTCAAAAATCAAGAAAAAATTGTAACAAATTATTTAACTCTACAACTCTAAGAATTAGAGAGCAACAAGAAAAGCCCAGTGTAAGCAGAAGGAAGGAAATGATAAATATCAGAGCAGAAATAAGCAACATAGAAACAAAAAACATAACACATAAGATCAACAAAGCCAAGAGCTGGTTCTTTTAAAGGATAAACAAGACTGATGAGCCTCTAGCGAGGCTCACCAAGAAGCAAAGAGAGAGGACCCCAATAAACAAAATCAGAAATGAAAAAGGTGAGATAACAGACCCCACAGAAATACAAAGTATTATTTAAAAATACTATAAATAACTCTATTCCAACAAAGTAGACAACCTGGAGATAATGGACAATTTCCTAGAAAAATACAACCTTGCAAAACTCAATCAGGAAGAATCTAAACATCTCAATAGGCCAATAACTATAGAAGAAATTGAAGCAGTAATCAAAAAACTTCTAACAAACAAAACCTGGGGTCAGATGGCTTCACATGGGTGTTTTACCAAATATTCAAAGAACTAAAACCTATCCTCCTCAGATTATTCCAAAAAATTCAACAGGAAAGAAGACTTCCCAGCTCATTCTATGAAGCCAGCATTACCCTAATACCAAAACCAGATAAAGACAACACAGTGAGAGAATTACAAGCCAATATCCCTCGTGAACATAGATGCCAAAATCCTCAACAAAATCCTAGCAAACTGGATCCAGCATTACATTAGAAAGATCATACACCTTGACCAAGTAGTATTTATCCTGAGGATGCAAGGGTGGTACAATATCTACAAATCAATAAATGTGATACATCACATAAACAAATTGAGAGATAAAAATCACATAGTCATATCAATTAATACAGAAAAAGCATTTGATAAAGTCCAATATCCTTTTCTGATAAAAATGCTCAGCAAAGTGGAATAAAAGGACCATACCTCAACATAATAAAAGCCTTATATGACAAACCTACAGCTAACATACTCACTGGGTAAAAACTAAAACCATTTCACCTAAGGACAGGAATGAGATGGGGATGCCCACTTTCACCACTCCTGTTAAACACAGTCTTGGAAATGCTAGCCATATAAATTAGACAAGAAGAAGAAATAAAAGGTATCCAAATTGGAAAAAATATGTAAAACTGTCATTATTCGCAAATGACATGATACTGTACATAGAAAACCCTAAAGACTCCATCAAAAATTATTAGTCTTAATAAATGAGTTTGGCAATGTAGCAGGATACAAAATTAATGCCAAGAAATCTATGGCATTTCTATACACCAATAGTGAACTTAGAGAAGGAGAGATTTAAAAAACAATTCAAATTTACCATCACACAAAAAAATTAATATACTTGGGAATAAACTTAACTAAGGAGGTAAAAGACTTGTACTCAGAAAACTACAGGACACTGAAAAAAGAGAGGAAGGCATAAACAGATGGAAGAACATACTGTGTTCATGGATTGGTAGAATCAACATCATTAAAATGTCCATACTATTCAAAGCAATCTATAGATTCAATATACTCCCCATTAAAATACCAATGGCATATTTTACAGACCTAGAACTAACTCCCCAACAATTCATCTGGAATAAAAATGACCCCATATGGCTGCAGCAATCCTGATAAAGAACAAAGTAGGAGGGATCTCCATTCCAGATATCAAGCTGTATTACAAAGCCACTGTTCTCAAAACTGCCTGGTACTGACACAAGATATATAGACCAATGGAATAGAATAAAGAACCCAGATATCGACCCAAACCACTATGCTCAATTAATATTTGACAAAGGAGGCAAGAACATACTATGGAGCCAAGACAGTCTCTTCAATAAATAGTATTGGAAAAATTGGACAGATTCATGCAAAAAAAATGAAACTAGACCACCAACTTACACCATACACAATAAACTCAAAATGGATAAAGGACTTAAACATAAGACGGGAAACCCTAAACATATTAGAGGAATCCACAGGTAGCAAAATCCCAGATATATGCTGAAGCAATATCTTCACTGATACAGCTCCTAGAGCAATGGAAACCAAAGCAGTAATAAACAAATGGGACTACATCAAAATAAAAAGCTTCTGTACAACAAAACAACAAGAAAGCCCACTGTATGGCAGAACATGTTTGACAATGTTATCACTGATAAGGGTTTAATTTCCAACATTTACAGAGAACTCATGCAACTTAACAAAAGGAAGATAAACAACCCAATTAAAAAAAAGGGGGACAATGGACCTAAATAGATACTTTTTGAAAGAGGACATAAGGAAGGCCAAGAGACATATGAAAACATGCTCAAAGTCAATAATCATCCAAGAAATGCAATTTAAAATGACAATGAGGTACCATCTCACACCTGTCAGAATTGATATCATCAACAAATGAACAAATGACAACTGCTGGGGAGGATGCAGAGAAAAAGGAACCCTCATGCACTGTTGGTGAGAATGCAGACTGGTGCAGCCACTGTGGAGAACAGTATGGAATTTTCTCAAAAAACTAAAAATGCACCGAAACCGGTTTGGCTCAGTGGATAGAGCATCAGCCTGCAGACTGAAAGGTCCCAGGTTCGATTCCGGTAAAGGGCATGTACCTTGCTTGCGGGCACATACCAGTAGGGGGTGTGCAGGAGGCAGCTGATCAATGTTTCTCTCTCATCGATGTTTCTAACTCTCTCTCTATTTTCCTCTCTGTGAAAAATCAATAAAATATTTTTTTAAAAAAAACACTAAAAATGGAACTTCCATTTGACCCAGTGATCCCACTTCTAGGAATATATCCCAAGAAACTAGAAACAGCAATCAGAAAGGATATATGCACCCCTATGTTCATTGCAGCACAATTCACCATAGCTAAGATTTGGAAACAGCCTAAGTGCCCATCAGCAGATGAGTGGATTAAAAAACATTGGTACATCTACACAATGGAATACTCTGCTGCAGTAAAAAAGAAAGAATTCTTACCATTTGCAACAGTATGGATGGAACTGGAGGGCATTATGCTAAGCGAAATAAATCAGTCTGAAAAAGATAAATATCACATGATCTCGCTCATTTGTGGATTATAATGAATAACATAAACTGATGAACAAAAACATATCCAGAGACAGAGAAGCATCTATCAGACCATCAAACTTCAGAGAGGGGGTAAGGGAGAGAGAACAACCAAAGGACTTTTATGTACGCATATAAGCCTAACCAATGAACACAGACACCTGAGGGGTGAGGGCATGAGTTGGGGTGAGGGCATGAGTTGGGGTGGGGGGAAGAGGAGGGGCAATGGAAGGATAAGGACACATATGTAATACCTTTATCAATAAAAATAAAACAACATCTTTGGGTGAGGATTAACAACAACAAAAGAAAGTTGTAAAAACCACAGTAACTGACTAGCAACACTATATTTTACCTCCTAACAATACACATAAGAATAATAATCAGATCTGCCAGGTATGGTTCAGTTGGATGGGAATCCTCCATGCTCTGAAAGGTTGCTGATTGCATTCCTGGTCAGGGCAGGCTGGATCCCCGGTAGGAGGCATGCAAGAGACGGCCATCAATGTTTCTCTCTGTCTTTCTCTCTTTCCATCTATCCCTCTCCCTTCCTCTTAAAAAAAAAGTTAACAAAATAAAATTGTCAATAAAAACTCTTAATACAATTTCAAATAATTTCCCCCCAAAATGAGAATAATAAAAATTATTCATTATTGCATTGCTTAATGGATTATTTTTAATAAAAACTGTTTAAAATAATATTAAAAATGTTTCTTATTCAAAAGTCAATTTTGAAAGCATTCCAGCCCAAAGAGTTATAATGAAAGGGGAGCACAGGAATAAATTTGGTGAGCTTGGGTTGGGCAAAGTCTTCTTAGGTATGGCTCTAACTGCAAAAGCAACAAAAGAAAAAATATATAAATTAAATTTTGTTAAAATTTAAAAGTGTTTTTGCTTTCCTCGCCCAGAGAGATGTATCAGTAAATATACTGCTATGTGAGATGTCTGAGATTTTGCTCCCTATGGTTTTTTCTAGGACTTTTATGGTTTCACAACTTATATTTAAGTCTTTTATCCATTTTGAGTTTATTCTGGAGTATGGTGTAAATTGATGATCTAGTGTCATTTTTTTTTTTGGCATGTACCTGTCCAATTTTCCCAACACCATTTATTAAGAGACTATCTTTCCTCCATTGTATGCTCTGGCCTCCTTTGTCCAATATTAATTGAGCATAATGGCTTGGGTCAATTTTGGGGGTTTCTGTCCTGTTCCATTGGTCTATATGCCCGTTTTTGCGTCAGTATCAGGCTGTTTGATTATAGTGGCATTGAAGTATAATTTGATATCTGGTATTGTGATTCTCTTACTTTGTTCTTTCTCAAGATTGCTGCTGCTATTCAGGGTCTGTTTGGTTCCATATAAATTTTTGAAGTATTTGTTCTAGATCTGTGAAAAATGCCATTGGTATTTTATTTTTATTTTTTCCCCTTTATTGTTCAGTTTATTAATTACATGGTTTCCCCTTTTTTATCCCCCTATATCTCCCCTCCACCCTGTAGCTATCCCACCCTCCACCCTCACCTCCCCTCCCCAATGTCCTCTCCCATTGTTGCAAGATTTTTGTCCAATCTCTTGCTGTACTTCCTGCAACCCTTTTCTCCCCAAGAATTGTCAGTCCATTCCCTCTCTATGTCCATGTTCCTGTTATATTCACCAGTTTATCTTGTTCATCAGCCTATCAATTCACTTGATTTTAATGTTCATTTGTTGATAGATGTGTATTTGTTGTTCATAATTTATATTTTTACCTTTTTCTTCTTCCTCTTCTTAAAGAATATCTTTCAGCATTTCATATAATTCTGGTTTGGTGGTGATGAACTCCTTTAGCTTTTCCTTATCCGCGAAGCACTTTATCTGATCTTCAATTCTGAATGATAGCTTTGCTGGATAGAGTAATCTTGGTTGTGGATTCTTGCTCTTCATTATTTTGAAAATTTCTTGCCACTCGCGTCTGGCCTGCATCGTTTCTGTTGAGAAATCCGCTGACAATCGTATGGGTGCTCCCCTGTAGCTAACCAACTGTTTTTCTCTTGCTGCTTTTAATATTCTCTCTTTATCTTTTGCTCTTGGCATTTTAATTATGATATGTCTTGGTGTGGTCCTCTTTAGATTCCTATATTTTGGGGTTCTGTGTACTTCTTGGGCTTTTCAGTCAGTTTCTTTCACCAGGTGGGGGAAGTTTTCAGTCACTATTTCTTCAAGTAGGTTTTCATTAACTTGCTCTCTCTCTTTTTCTGGGACCCCAATAATTCAGATGTTGGCATGCTTGAGGTTGTCCCAGAGGCCCCTTACGCTATCTTCAATTATTTGAATTCTTTTTGTTTCTTGCTTTTCCAGCCGAGTGGATTTTGCTTCTTTGTATTTCAAATCTTTGACTTGGTTCTTGTGGCCCTCTGGACTGCTTTTAGGATTTTGTGTAATATTTTTTATTTCAGTCTGTGTATGCTTGATTTCTAGTTGGTCCTTTTTCATATCTGTGAGGGTCTGGTTCGTATCCTCAGAGGTCTTGTTCATTTCCTTGAGGGTCTCATTCATTTCCTTGAGGTTCTCATTCATTTCCTTGTAATTCTCATTCATTTCCTAGTTGGTCTTGTTTATTTCCTGGTAGTTTTCATTAAGTTGATCAGCCTTTTCTAGGAGCCTCTTGAAAAGCCTTATAACCGTGGTTTTGAACTCTATGTCTTGTCGTCTTTTCTCCTCCATTTCTTTCACACCTGATTTCTTTCCATATCTCTGCATGGTGGCTGCTTTATGTGGTAGATATCCTCAAAGGGACAGTGGCTCAGCCTCCCCAGTTACCTGAGGTGGGTACTCTTACTGCAATCCTTTATGGGTTGTACAGTATTTTTGAATTTAAACCCAGCTTGTTGTTGTTAGCCCTAGGAGGGTTTGACCTCCAGGCCAATTGGCTGTGAAGGAAGACTGTGTTCCGGTTGGATGGGCAGAGTCTCTGAGCTGTGCAGGCAGCCTCAGTGTCAGCTGCGTCCTATGCGGTGCTCGTGCGCACAGGTCTCTGTTGGATGGGGATGGCTGCAGGCACCTCCAAGAGAAAGCCGCTAGTCTCTTCCCCTTGCCAGACAACTCTGCCTTTCCCCAAATGTGTCTGCACACCAAAAGTCTAGCCCAGGGCTGTAAAATAGATGGTTTCCGGAACCAGGAGACAAGTTTCCAGGGGGCAAGTTGCGGGTTTGCGTGACCCTTGCGACTATTAACCTGGACTTAACTTCAACAAGACTGTACAACCCATATCCACCTCAGGTAACTGGGGAGGCTGAGCCACTGTCCCTTGTAGGACACCTACCACACAAAGCTAATTGACCAACTCAGGGAAGCAGCCACCATGCAGAGACATGGAAAGAAATCAAATGTGAAAGAAATGGAGAAAAAAAAAAACACGGCTGAACATGGAATTCAAAACCACGGTTATAGGGCTTCTCAAGAGACTCCTAGAAAAGGCCGAGACCTACAAGAAAATAAGCAAGACCTACAAGGAAATGAATGAGACCTACAAGGAAATGAATGAGACCTACAAGGAAATGAACGAGACCCTCAAGGATATGAAAAAGGACCAACCAGAAATTAAGCATACACTAACTGAAATAAAAAATATTATACAAAGACCTAAAAGTACTCTAGAGTACCCCAAGAACCAAGTTAAAGATTTGAAATACAAAGAGGTAAAATCCACTCAGCTGAAAAAGCAAGTAACCAAAAGAATCCAAAAAATTGAAGATAGTGTAAGGGGCCTCTGGGACAACCTCAAGCATACCAATATCCAAATTATAGGGGTGCCAGAAAAAGAGAGAGAGCAAGACAATGAAAACCTATTTGAAGAAATAGTGACCAAAAACTTCCCACACCTGGTGAAAGAAATTGACTTAGGAGTCCAAGAAGTGCACCGAACCCCAATAAATAGGAACCCTAAGAGGACCACACCAAGGGACATCATAATTAAAATGCCAAGAGCAAAAGACAAAGAGAGAATATTAAAAGCAGCAAAAGAAAAATAGATGGTTACCTATAAGGGAGCACCCATACGATTGTCAACAGATTTCTCAACAGAAACGATGCAGGCCAGATGGGAGTGGCAAGAAATATTCAAAGTGATGAATAGCAAGAATCTACAACCAAGATTACTCTATCCAGCAAAGCTATCATTCAGAATTGAAGGTCAGATAAAGTGCTTCGCAGATAAGAAAAAGCTAAAGGAGTTCATCACCACCAAACCAATATTATATGAAATGCTGAAAGATAAAAGTGTAAATTATGAATAACAAATACACATCTATCAACAAATGAATCTAAAAATCAAGTGAATTAATAAGCTGATGAACAGGATAAACTGGTGAATATAACAGAATCACGGACATAGAGAGGGAATGGACTGACAATTCTTGGGGAGAAAAGGGGTGTGGGAAGTGCAGCAAGAGACTGAACAAAAATCATGCAACTATGGGAGAGGACAGTGGCGGGGGGGGGGGGTGAGGGCGGAGGGTGGGATGGGTACCTTGTGGAGGGGAGCTATAGGGGGGGAAAAGGAAACAATGTAATTAATAAACTGAACAATAAAGATTTTTTTTAAAAAAGAAGCCAGGCACAATATGCCACATGTATTGTATGAGTCTATTTAAATTAAATGTCTCGAAGAGACAAATACAGAAAGCAGAAAGTAAATTAATAGTTGCCTTGGGGTAGATAGGGAAGATACAGAGTGATGGCGGGGGGTGATACAAATGTTCTAAAATTAGACTGTGCTGTGGTTGCACTATTCTGAATATACTGAAAGCCAATGAATTGTACACTTTAAATGATTAAATTATATATATATATATATATATATATATATATATATATATACACACATATATCAAACTGCTGAAAGATTCAAAAGCCAACCATCATGATAAGAACACAATAAAGCGAATAATTATCTTAGAAATAGTTTTATAACTAAGGTGATAGAATGAACTTATTCAAATGCCAAAATTAACATAGAACAATTTAATAGGATGCTTCTAAATCAAAACAAATGAAAATGGAATTGCCTGAATATTTTTTAAATATATAGAAAATCTCATTAAATAAAAGATGTATTTTTTCCATTTTTAATCAGGCATTTGATATAATCTAGGCACAGGTAAATAGTAAGGTTTTGTAAAAATATACAAGAAATTTCAAAGGGCTGCTCGTTGCTTCTTTTAGATCAGAGCCGATTAGAGAGTGCTTAAGGAGGTGACATGCCTTCAGCACAAACTAAACTTCAACATGGCCTTGTAATTCGAAAGCTGCCACAGAGTAAAGAGAAATATTATTAGACGGTTCCTGAAGCCCTTGGTTGCGTTTTCCCTCCCGGATAATGTGAAATCAACAAACGTGGACTGTCGTCCAACAACTGATAACCTCAGAGACCTTGAGGAAGAAAAAAAAAGGATGATTAAGTCCATACATTAAGAAAATATTTGAATGGATTTAAAGCCTTAGAAGATTGCTAATAGGACAATGATTAATTTAATTTAATTTAATATCCAGTGTATTTCCTTAAAAAACTATGGTATCAAATGTAGACAGAAGAAACCTTAATTTCCATTGGTTAACCTAAATGTTCTACTAAAACCACCTTTGTTAAAATAAAACACAATAAAATCATCTTACTTTTACTCCAGTGATATTTACACATCATAATACCATAATAATTCATTAAAAACCAAGTTATATAAACTTGTACAATGGGGGATAATGACACATACGTAATACCTTAATACAGAAATAAAAGTATATAAGTGGGCAAAAGTAGGTTTTTAGTAGTGGGTATGTGGAACAGAGTTTATTCTTATATTATTATTTGTTAATTATTGTATTACTTATTTGTATTACAACTGTAAACCTACTTTTGTCCACCCCTGTATAGTGCTACCTAAGAGACTATTTGCAAGGATTTCTCAGCTATAATTACTATTGATTCTACTATTAATTATTCATGCTCTATTTCATGTATCCCTTTATTTCCAAAACTTATAGGGAAATAAATGTTGCTAAGTTCAGGAATGTGAAAGTGATAGACTTTTTCAGGATAGTCATAATGGATCTGTTGATAATCTAGAAGTTGAATAGAACTACAATTGTAGCCTGGGCAGCACATGCTATGCCTACAGACCCTGCAGAGGAGGCTGTAGTCATTGGACCACCAGAGGTAAGGGGCCGGAAGGTGTGAAGTGAGGAACAGGGAAGAGGAAAGAAGAGGAATTTGGGGAATGGGAAAGGAAGCGGGAGAAAGGAAAAACAGCACTGATAGTGATTTAAAGAAATTCGAGGCCAAAAAAGAAATACGCGTATAGGTTAAAAATACATATATGTAAAACTGAAAACTGAAAATGAAGTTGTGATTTCTCAACCAGAAAGCCAAAGAATCACAGGATTTGTTAAACTGGAAAAGGCCTTAGCACATTGTCAGTCTTACTCTTCCTATAAGCATTGTCAGGGAATGCACTCAACATCAGAGAAATATGAGAAACTTCAAATCCAGAAAGTCTTGTAAAAAATGAAAAAAACCCACACATATTAATCTTAGAAATCAACTTCACTCAATGAATTTGTAGAGAAATAACAGCTAAACATAACCAAATATGCATAAATTCACTTTTATAAAATGTATAAATTATAAAGTTTTAAATTTATAAATATATAAATTGATAATTACATAAATGCTTCACTATATATATAACTGTCAGAATCCCTGAACTATTTCTAATAAACTGCCTGCCTCATTGTATCATTTAAAGTTGTTTCAGCAAGTGAGTTTTCTTACTTGTGAATTTATTGATTTAATTTATATTTAAATATTATTTAACTTACTATTGTTAATTTTATTTTGAATTATTGTCATCTCTGTGTACTTTGATCCAAGTCAATTCTAAAAGCTGTTTTCAAAAAGTTACATGTTTCCCTAATAAGTTAATATGCTGGGAAACATTTTCCTTCTTTGAAATTCCATAATTAACCCATCCTACTTTATATTCATGTTCTGTGAATCATTGTAGCAGCTAATAATATTTTTTCAGAAAGCTGGATTTTTAAAATGCATATTTTAAAATGTTTAATTTGGTGAATACTATGGACATTTTTCTTTTAAAGAACAAATTAAAGACATATAATAAATAAACCAGGAGAGGTGGGTCAGGACTTTTTTGGCCCAGTTAGTTATACTATACATTGGAAAGCACCTTAAATTCTTCTGGACTAAAATTTTAAAAAATATTTTTATAGATTTTAGAAGGAAAAGGGGGATGGTGTGTGGGGGAGAGAGAGGGGGGGGGAAACACGCCCTCTGCTGGACATCCAGCCCACACCTGGGCGTGTGCCCTGCCTGGGAATCAAACCGTGACCTCCTGGTTCATAGGTTGCCACTAAACCACTGAGCAACATTGGCCGGGGTTGGACTGAATTTTTAATGTACGATGGCCTAAAGTTTTCTGTATCCAATTCTAACTTCAAAATCCTATTATTCTTCAATTCACATTTTATAAGAAAAGTCAGCAGGAATGTAGAAGGCAACAACCAGATACTCACTTTATAAACAACTTTGCATCTGCGGAGCTCTTTCTTTAAAACATTTCACTGATTTAAAGACAGGGCAAGGGCAGATCCATTTTCAATGCAGACTCCCCTCAGTTCTTCTGATAAATTTGCATTTCTTGACTCATAACAGCAAAATTGTCCATAGTGAAAATTAAGACATTTTAAATTACATATTCAACCAAAATCTAACAAATCTTCAGAAAACAGTAAGAACTGAGCACTCACTCTTCCTTAAGGATCCTCCGCTTTCTGACGACACGCACAGAGGGCAGCACCGGCAGTGTCCGGACCGAGAGCCGGCACGCTCCGGAGGGTGTCTCCGGTCTGGGCCAGGGCCCCGCCGCCGCAGCCCTAACGGGTCTTCCGGTTCTTCTGACAGGCCGACTGACAACTGGGGCACACCCTGCAGCGCTGATCAAAAGAGCAAGTGTTAAGAATCCAGAGCGGGATTAAATAGTCTCCCGTGTCTCTCAAACACTAGAAGAAATCATTTGGCCTTGATCCTTTTCTCCTAGACGGTTCAATAAATGAGAATAGCACAGGGCTCTCGTTATTTTAAGTCAATAAAATGACTAGAACTAATTTACCTTAGTCATCTGTTACAATCCAACTAAAACTACCTCTGCTAGCATTTACTCGCCAAATATGGAAGCATTTAACCAGACAACAGAAGCCACAGATTAGTAGGTAGGTAAAACCAGATTCCACTGGGACAATTTTTAAATGCTTAGGTTTTAAAGCCTTTTATTTTCCTTTGTTAAAAAAGTTAATTTGGAATACTTTAAAGTTGTCTTTTCAGTAAGTATAATAGATCTAACAACAAAATAACTACTAGAGATTTGAAATCCAACGAATAATGTGAGCCAGAATTCTATTTAAGTAACATTTAGATGAACTATATTCACTAGAACCTTTCCTAAACTAGCAATTAAATTTCCATCAATGTTGGTCAACTTTTAAGTGATAGTTTTGTCCATTTTAACATGATTGAGTGTCAAAATAGAAAGGATTATTTTTGTTATACAGATAGTACATGCTTGTATTTTGCACTTTAGGCTTCAGTTTTATCTAAATAAAGCAGAATTAACTAAAGGGCCTCAAATACATCTGTTTCTATATCTAAGGAAGAATCAAATTATAATTCCAGTTATTCTGTATAGGAATAACTTTCTAACTAATTTGAGACTATAATAACTATCACCTTTTAATAATAATTAAAGTCAAGGTCACACTGCTATACTACCAAATGATCATAGACACTTTTTCCCCTGTGACTTTAAATTTGGTATTAAAACCAATTTTCTGAAGATACCTGCCATATTTCTTCATTGACTTCTTTTTTTCCAACTAAAAATCTTTGTCTGCCAATACAAAAGGTCGGACCTGTCTTCAGAATGAGGCAACTTTCCAAAAAGTTCATGTTCTGGGACATATTAAGACTGAAGAAGCAGAAGGAAAAGAAGTCGGCCTTCTCCACCCAACCCTCAGTTACTATGAATAGCAGACGAGATAAGAAACAATAATGTGATTTGAAAATTACAAAGTCTTATTTAAATGGGAAGTATTATTAGTCTTCAGAGTACTATGTAGGACAAAGGAAGGACTGTGCAGTGTGCCTCCAACTGCTGCTGCCAGCTTCATCTTCAACTGACTGAGACGAGGTGGGAGAGGCGAGCAGCCCCCTCAGCAAAAGAGGGGGCGCCTCCCGGCTAGTTTGGGGAGGAAATACAGGAGGCAAAAGCAATTGCTGCTTCTTTCATCGTTTTTCCTACACAGGAGCTTTCTGCCATCCACAAAAGGCCCAAGAATAAAAATCCCAGTAATATCCCCACAGTGACTCTTCAGAAAGCAGCATGCTGTTCTAGTCACGATCACAGCCTTTGGTGATAGAACAAAAGGAAAAGCGTAGGATAAAAAGCGAGCAAAGCAAAGCATTATCAAGTAATAGGTAGAAAATAAAGATCTGAGGCTCCCTTTTAGTCTGAGGATTAGCGCGGGCTAAAAAAAAACCCACACTTCTGTGTAACACACAGCAGCAGGCTTTCTATGCCGATAAGAAACCCACACCCCAGAGGGTTGGTGGAGAAACTGCAAGCACACAGCCCCTGAAGCGCTCCTCAGGAGATTAACATTTGTCCACTCAATCGATATTTCTGAGCACCTACTAGGTGACAGGGCTACACTGTATGGCAGGGCAATTACCAAGTTGTAAAGTGAAATGAGGCCAAATTCCTAGAGCAAGGACACAAAACCGCCGTCTGACATGTGCTCTGAGTTGCCTACATCTAAAAAGAGAAATTAGTTCCCGAAAGCTAAAGGACAGTGGATAAAAAGGCCTGTCCCGGCCATTGTCATCTCCTACCCAAATGACAGGCAAAGGGAAGAATGACCACGGGGCATGTAATTTACAACAGTTGGCTTTCATCAAAGTATGCTTTACGTATTTGTAAATAGATAGTCCTTCAGAACACAAATGCACTGAATATTTCAATACAGGTAACACTAATACTCAGGTATGGATATTTTGTAGATATTAAATACTGAGTAAAACTTTAAACTGCCTACAAAGTAAACCTTACTTCAAGCATTGCTTTTAGGAACTTACTAATAAGCTTGAAAACAGGCTGAAAAATTCTTCAGGTTTCTTTCATTCCAGCCAGTTACATTTTATAATCTATTAGTGAGCCGGTGCACAAAATTCATGCACATTAAAAGGGAATTAATTAGAGGGAATAATTTAATATTGCTATTTTTCCTTTCTCTGTAATAGAAGTGTCAGAGATGAAAGAAAATTAGCAAAATGTATATGAAAAATCTTCCTCCTTTCAGAGTCTGGGGCTTGCCATGGAAACCAGAGTCTCTCCCTACCCACCCATGTGTGCCTTGAAATCACATGAGACCCAGACACAGCCAGCCCCAACCCCATTGGTCTAGATCCAGACCCAGCTGGCCCCACCCCCATCAAGCCCCATTGGGTGGAGAGCACAGCCTGAGATCGCCCAGCCAGGCGCCAGGATGGGGGTTGCAGGCTGAGGTCCCCTATCATGCCCTGCCAGGTGGGGGGTGCAGCCTCAGGTCCCCCAGACCTGTGCTAGGGCAGGGTGCATGGCCTGAGATAACCCAGCCCGGGCTGTGGCAGGGGGCATGCCTTGAGGTCCCCATCAATTGCCACATGGCAGGGGGTGCAGCCTCAGGTCCCCTGGCCTGGTGTCAGGGCTGGCAGCATGGCCTGAGGTCCCCCGTCTTTCCCTGCCAGGCCAGGGGGGGGGTCAGCCTCAGGTCCCCCGGCCTGGTACCAGGGCTGGCAGCATGGCCTGAGGTCCTCTGTCAAGCCCCAGCAGGCGAGGGGTGCAGCCTCAGGTCCCCTGCCCCAGCCCAGCACCACACAGCCTCAGGTCCCTGCTGATTGCTTGTTAAGGATCATTATGGGAACTCAGCTTCCACTGTGGCCATCTTGTTATGGTATAACAGTCAATTTGCATATTCCCTCTTTACTAGATAGGGTGGGAGAGCATTACTATAATTCTGTCTTAGAATGTCTCACTGCAATAGCTAGAAGAAAATCAAGCAAGAACAAACCTTGCTAATGATCACCGCCATTGCCAGGTTCTCAGAATGAGCCGCCACATAACCAAGCATCACGACGCCTTATGTCTTCAAGATCCAACGCAGTCAGTCATGGCAGCAGCTCCTCCTGTGTTCACTGTCCACTGGGAAAGCTAAGGGAGAAGAAGGAGAGCGCGGTAATTATGACTGTAAAGCTTAAGATGATCTTTAAACATTACTTTAATATTGCCAAACGTTTTCACTTAGGACCTACAAACACCTGGTGAAATTTGAGATATGATTCAGTGAAATTACTCTACTTATTAAAGAAATATACGAGTATAATAATCTTATTCTGATGTACAGATATACTCACTGTACGAAGCTTACTCTGTGCTTCAATTTTCATGCAGCTATGGCACAACTTTTATCCCTATTCTAATAGATGTCAAAATCCCTCACCTAGACACTAAGCCTAGGGCTAGTTCATAACTAGCTAACTACTGAAAGCCGCCATCACAACTGTGAGTCTGAAGCAGCTTACTCACTGAATGCTGAGCGACAATGTCAGACTTGAAGTATCCTAGCCTAATTATCCCCCTTTGCGAACAATGGTTACTAGCTATTTACACTTCAAACATTAAAAATCTCAACCAAGATGTTAGGTGAAATAAAGAATGAGGACTTTAAACTTTAGTGAAGTGAAATTGAGTAGTCATAATGCACACAGGAAGAAGATACACCTGCAGAATCCACCCTATTCCTTTGGCATCTAAGGACTCAGAGCAGGAGCCACCTCATAAGAGCAGCTACCAGAGCAGTCACACTAGGCTGGGGGCCTGACGGTCTCTCCAGGAACTGGACAACTTCTTACTAATCCCAGCTGACCTAAAATTACAAGAATGGCAAAGGTCTACAGTCCCCACAATTTAGAAATGGAAAGCAAAAAATGATTAGTAACTGAGTTTTCTGTCTCAAACTCCATTGATATAACCCAGTAAGGTTCTCAACAAGGGACACTTTTGTCCCCTGAGACATATTTGGCAACATATGGAGACACTTTCAACTGTCACCGTGAAAAAAAAGATGTTACTAGAAGGGGCCAAGGATGCTGCTAAATATCCATCCTACAGTGTACAGGACAGCCCCCCACAACAAAAACTATGTGGTCCAAAATGTGCACAGTGCTCGCGATGAGAAGCCCTGACCTACACAAATCGTGTGGCACAGCACCTGGGCCTTGTATGCAAACTGATGTTTACTTCACCATGAAAACTAATATTATTGTGTTTTAAAAGCTTTTTATTTTTACCTTGTATGTTGTGCAATCTTTTTAATTTTAAAAATAGAAGCATTTTTCTTCACATATTCATCTTTGTCCTTCAGGCAGGTAGGACAACTGGAAAAATCTCTGCTTCAGCCACCATTTCGGCCAGACCCACAGACTGTTTTGCAGCCTGAGAGTGGAAAGACCTGAGGCTGTCAAGCAAAAACCAAAATAAAACAAAGCAGCACATGGAGTCCACTGCAGGGATCAGATATAATTTAAATAGCTTAATATAGTCAAATTCCTTTATAAAAATGAAAAACAATTACTTATGTAACATAACAAGATTTCTGAGTTTTGAGACATTCTCATCCTAGTCTTATACCTAAATACTGAATTTCTTAAATTCCCTACTTTCCAAATTAAATGTCTTAGTTTTCTGTGGACTATTTAAATCACTATCACAGATGATCAAAGAATGTGACTTCTGGGTAAATACTATTTCTTAATTATGTAATACTTAAATTGTTAATTTACAATACATGTGGCAATATAGTACGAAAAAAGATCAAGCAGAACAGACATCTTATTTCTGGCATAATGCTGTAACATTTCAAAGAACTTTCCATGTATGCTTAGTTAACATTAACAATTTTAAAACTTATAGAATTATTAGCATATAAAAGTATAATTGGTGACTGTTAACTGAAAATCAGATTTTTAAGAAACTATAAAAAAGACAAACATAAAAATGACAATTTTCATAAGAAATTTAAATATAATTAGTGGTGAGCTAGAAAAACTTTAGATTACTTCCCACCCTGATTAATGAGATTCAATCATTAATGTGATTCTTTATTTTAATGTTAGTACTAACGCTATTTCTAATTTTTAGCATTGCACATATTTTTCCCAGGCACGTCTTTATTATATAATCTTTACAGCATAATTTCCACATATTAAAAAACTAAATACATAATATAGTCACACCTATTTTTAATAATAATTTATGTTATTTTTGAAAATATATTAAACCATACACATTTTCCATTAGATCAGCAGAAATTTGTTTTTTAACTTGTTTTTAAATACCTTTAATTTAGCAGCAGGGTTCAGAATCATCTGGGCTTAGTGAGCAATGGCTCCTGCATCCACTGCTGTCTGTGCTAACTCTGGAGAATGCTTTGAAATATCAGTGAGGTCTGAAGCAGCAATCCTTTTCAAAGCAATTTCTGGCTCCTGGATACAAAGCACTAACAGAGGAACTCTCCACATCCACCACAGCTTGTGACAGTTCTGCGGGTCCAAGAAAAGTAATTAAGTGAGTATGGGTGACTGACCCTTGTGCAAGCCATTTTTCTCCCTGACAGATACAGCAAAGAAAAAAAGGGGAGGCTACTTCCCTGTCTTGACATCTGCATTTCAAATCAGCCTTCCTGGTTTCCTAAACCATGTGGACCAATCCTGAGCTGAAAAGAATCCAGGTCAATAGATGGACCTCCATTTACATGAACACATTTGAGGTAGATTAGGCTGAAATGGCTTGTTATTCTTTTTTTTTTTTTTTTTTAAGAGAGTAAGCAGATGTCAGCTGTTTAAGCTCTGACAATTCTGCCCTTCTTGATATGCATGGTTTACAATAACAGAAAATTAAAGTACCAAAAATTTACTAGCCACACTAATTAGGCAGTATTTTGTACTATTTATATGAGTAAACATTAACATAAATCTTGTGCTAATAATGTCGAGTTTTAAATTCCATTCATCTTATAGTATTTTTAAAAGAGTTTTAAAAAATATTATATAAAATAAAAAGCTGCATTTTTGTTGTACATATAAAAACAGTTTCAAAATGAGATCTATGACTAAACAGCATACTTTAATATATATAAATGTTGATGTTAAGATATTTATGTTAACCATTTTACTTGTCAGAAACAAACATCTTTTGAATATACACATTGATTTACTTGAGTGTTCAAGCATATCAGCTGTAAAAATAACACATTTTAAATTTTAGATAATGATAGGCAGACCCATATAATATGTATGTAGAAAAACATCTTTTGAGAAGCATAAAGCACAATGCATAATTACAATATTCTGCTATCATTGTATTCTTCGCCTCCCTTACTTAATCTCAGATATCCATATCTATAATCTCTTCTTTTCAAATTATGTTCTAATTTTTCCACATTTTTAGTGCCCTGACAATTTATGTCTTAACTAAAGGCCTGGTGTATGAAAATTGATGCACTAAAGGGGAGGTCCCTCAGCCTGGCCTGCCCCCTCTCACAGTCTGGGATTTCTCAGGGGTGGAGGTAACCCGGCGATCAGGGGAGGGTGATGCCCCATCACACCTCTGCTGCTGCCACTGTTGGCAGCACAAGCCTCTGCCGGCCCTGGTTACCTGAGCCTTGGGCAGACCTGGGTGCCTGGGCAGCCACCAGCCAAGGATTGCCTGTGCCTCAGGCCGGCCCTGGACGGCTGGGCAGCTGACATCTGAGGCTTGCCTGTGCCTCGGGTGTCAGCTGATCAGCCACCATTCAAGTCTTGCCTGTGCCCCGAGGTGGTCCTGGGCAGCTGGGGGGCTGCAAGGACTGGAGGACTCCTGAGACAGGTGCTCAGAGCGGCCGGGCCCACCTGGAGACAGGCCTGGCCTTGTCACGCACCTGTCGCCCAGTGGGGCTGATGGGAGTGGGCACCACCATCTTGTGGCTGTGGGCCCTGCCATCTTTGAGGGTACAGCAGTCAATTAGCATATTTCCTCTTTATTGGCTGTGGGCACCACCATCTTTTGCAACAGCATGAAGGTCAATTAACATTTTCTCCTTTAGATAGAATACCCAACCTATCATTCAGCATATCACTTAAGATCTTCAAAAAATATATGTTGTTTAATTTTTTAAAAGATGGGTACTATTACATTTTATAAAATGAAATAATGTTAGAAAATATAGGTAAGCATCTAATATTTGTTTTTCTTAAATTATTACAATTATCTTAGAAGTACCAGTATTGTTTAAACCATTCATTCTTTCATTAAACAAGTATTAAGGGAAGGTCATTATGTGCCAGATGCTTTCAATGCTGGTGTAGATGACAGACTTGTACAAATTAACACTACATTCATCCCCTGGCGAGTTCCCTTAGCCCAGTCTGCACCCTCTCCAATCCAGAACCCCTTGGGGGATGTTTGACTGCCGATTTAGGCCTGGTGGGATTGGGCCTAAACAGGCAGTTGGACATCCCTCTCACAATCTGGGACCACTAGCTTCTAATCGCTCACCTGACTGCCTGCCTGATCATCACTAACCCCTATGCCTGCCTGCCTGATCACTCCTAACCTCTCTGCCTGCCTGCCTGCCTGATCACCCCTAACTGCCTCTGCTTGTGTGCCTGATTGTTCCTAATCACCTCTGCTTGCCTTCCTGGTCACCCCTAACTGCTCCCCTGCTGGCCTGGTCACCCCTAACTGCCTCTGCCTCAGCCCCCATCACCATGGCTTTGTTTGGAAGGAAGTTGGACATCTGGAAGATGGCCAATCAAAACAGTCTGATTAGAATATGACCCTTTTTTTAAAGTATAGATTATGTAGAATAAGATTGCTTAAGTGGGGGGGAAAGCCTTTTTCAGCAGAAGGAAATACTCATTAGACAAAAATACATAATCCCTATATCTGGATTGATAGCCTGCCATTTGTATAATACTGCCAAACCAGTCATTAAAAAATTGAACCACTTTCTTACACCTTACATCAAACAGCTGTTGCCCTTAAAACCCCTCCTCAGCCCCCACCTTAGGTTCTGCTTTCACAGTTCACTCAGATTTGGTTCTCATTGGTTGGTTTTTATGCTAGCGAGCCTCTCCAGTCTTATCTCCAGGCCTGATTCACAGATTCCGTGGCAGCTGAAGGTCAGGCCCTCTCTCTCTCTCTCTCTCTCTCTCTCTCTCTCTCTCTCTCTCTCAGCCATGCCAACAGCTGTGGAAGCTGCTGATCAGGCCTCACCTCTCTCTCTCTCTGGGCCTCACCAGCAGCCAATGCAGCTATGGATCAGGCCCTGCCTCTCTCTCCAGGCCTCTCTCTAGGCTTGATCTGCAGCCACTGCAGCCGCCACAGCAGCAGTGAGATCGTTAGGCCTCTGGCCTGGCCCCCCCCCCCCCCCGCCCCACTGTCCCGCCCAGCTGCCGGCCACCTGCCTTGTGATAGGAGCCTGTGGGCCACAGGGGAGGGACCAAGAGGTGCTCCATGCACTTCCTGGTGACTGATTGTTCATCTGGTCATTTAGGTCATGACAGCTCCTGGCCTTTTATAATATAGATGTTCTTACAAGCTAGTATCTTTTTTACAGAAAAGAAGGGAGAAGGATAGAGAGTTAGAAACATCGATGAGAGAGACACATCGATCAGCTGCCTTCTGCACACTCCCTACTGGGGATGTGCCCGTAACAAAGGTACATGCCCTTCAGTCTGCAGGCTGATGCTCTATCCCAGTGGTCAGCAAACAGTGGCTCACGAGCCACATGAGGCTAGTAAGCTGCGGTTTGCCACTCTGTTGACTAATGAGTTTGCCGACCACTGTCATATACTACCCTTTACCTCTCTGCACACAATATGCCACAATTGCCTAATCCTCACAGCTTCCAACTACACGGTAACATTTAGTCTAGTCCAGTCTAGTCTTAGTCAACAGAGTGGCAAACCGCGGCTCACAAGCAGCATGTGGCTCGCGACCCGTGGTTTGCCAACCACTGCTCTATCCGCTGAGCCAAACCAGTCAGGCTCCCAAGCTAATACCTTTTTAAAGTATGATACTTTGTAAAACACTGTGTAATATGACGCGAGAATTCTCTTGATCCGTTTGCAATGTGTTAACATTATTATTATAACAATTCTATATAATGAAGAGGTAATATGCAAATCAACTCTCACGCTGTCACAAGATGACTGTGCCCACAGCAGAGTGAGGTTCCTGTAACGAGCAATCAGCAGGGACCTAAGGCTGTGTCGTGCTGGGCTGGGGCTGAGACTGCAACCCTCGTCTGGCAGGGTTTCACAGGGGACCTCAGGCCATGCCTCCTGCCCAGCGGGGCTTGACAGGAGACCTCAAGGTGCACCACCTGTCCCGGCCTGGGCTTGGGGACCTCAGATGGGACTTGACAGGGGACCTTAAGGCACGCCATTTGCTCCCGGGCCAGGGGACCTCATGCTGCACCCCCTGACCCAGCACTGGGCCAGGGGACCTGAGGGTATGCCAGGGGACCTGAGACTGAGCCCCTCACTCAGCGGGGCTTGACAGGGGACCTGAGACTGAGCCCCTCACCCGGTGCTGGGCCAGGAGACCTGAGGTTGCACTCTCCTCCTAGCAGGGCTTGACAGGGGTGGGCCCAGCTGGATCTGGGTCTTGCATAATTTTGAGGATTGTGCAGGTGGGGGTGGGGCTTGACTCTGGGTCCTGAGATGTTCTCCAGACTCTGACAGGAGGAAGATTTTCATATACATCTTACTAATTTTCTTTCATCTCTGACACTTCTATTATAGAGAAAGGGCAAATAGCAATATTAAAATTTTTCCTCTAATTGATTCCCTTTTAATGTGCATGAATTTCATGTACCAGGCCATTAGTCCTATGTAATAAAAGGCTAATATGCAAATCAACCAAGCTGAACAACCAGTCGCCCTGGTGCACACTGACCCCACGGGAGACAGATGCTCAATGCAGGAGCTGCCCCCCTGGTGGTCTGTACACTCCCACAGGGGGAGTGCCACTCAGCCAGAAGCCAAGCTCACAGGTGGTGAGCATAGTGGCAGTGGTGGGAATCTCTCTTGCCCTTGGGCAGTGCTAAGGATGTCTGAAGCCATCAGTCAAACATGGGCTCCCAGACTGCAAGAGGGCACAGGCTAGGCTGAGGGATGCAACCCCCCTCCTCCTGAGTGCACAAATTTCATGCACAGGCCTATAGTAAGTAAATAATAATAATAGAAGAGATAAATAAACATAAACATTTTGGCTTATTTCTCAATATGGGAAAAGTTTCTTATTTTTAAAATGGCAGAAATTGCACAGCTGGATATGACTCCGTGGTTGGACATTGAGCTATGAACCACGAGGTCACAGTTCAATTCCTGGTCAGGCCCAGGTTGTGGACTCAGTCTCCACGGGAGGGGGGGGTGTGTGGGGGCAGGAAGTAGCTGATTATTGATGTTTCTGTCTTTCCCTCTCCCTACTTCTCTGAAATCAATAAAAATATATTTCAAAAAGAAAATGGTGGAGATATATGTCTCCTTTAAAGAAAATATTAAGACTATGTAATTATTCTTCAAAGAATTTCTAATATATATTAATAATATTATCCATTTACTTTTTCACGCTTCCCCTCTTGCCTTAATCCATGCCCTACTACATTTAAGTTAAAATATTACATTTTTATATGTGAAGGGTTATTGATCATTTTTAACATTTTTAGATTGCAAATTGTCAGAGAATAAACTTAGTTGCACCTTCCTTGTTCAAAAATAATAATAAAACCCATTTATTACTTACATTGTAGATAACTGAATATACAATCTTCAAATTTGTTAGTCAGTTGTTTTCAACTGGTTCTATTGGGCCTTAGGAATAGTTCTTTGTTGAATGAAGGAACTGAGGCAGCCTCCTCGACAAGGGTTGGTGGCAGGAGTCATCTCACCATAGTTCTGTCTGTCTCAGATTTTCCATGTTTCTAATATTTACGAGGCTTAAATTGTTTGACTATTAATAATGTGAAAATTTGGGATGACAATTCTGATTCTTAGACAGTTGCTTTCTTCTTATTTTATTCTACTCTGTTCTTGGAACACAGATTTTTGTTTCAGGTTCCCACCCCCCATCTTATAGAATAAAAGTCTAATATGCTAAATGTCCAGTCATCCGATCAACCATTCAACCAATCAAAGCATAATATGCTAATAATATGCTAAGGCTGCTCAACCACTCACTATGACATGCACTGACCACCAGAGGGCAGATGCTCCAACCAGATGCTGCGGTTTGGCCAATCAGGACTGAGTGAGATGGGCCGGACATGCCCTGGAGCCTTCCTGAGGTCCCTCCCCCGCTGGCCAACCTCTTGTGTCCCTTCCCAGCCCTGATCATGCACTGGAGGGGTCCCTTGGGCTGGCCTGTGCCCTCTCACAATCTGGGACCCCTTGGGGGATGTCAGAGAGCCAGTTTCATCCCAATCCTGCAGGCCAGGCCAAGGGACCCCACTGGTGCACAAATTCGTGTGCCAGGCCTCTAGTAAAAAATAAAAGACTGAGCTTATAGTGCTCTCACTGACAGGTGTGAAGTAGTACCATTTAAATGGATCAATATTTTTTATTTAGAATAATAAACAAAGCTCAGTATAACTTTAGATTTAATTTTAAAACAAAACAAGATGAATAAAAGGGGGGACTTTTAAGATCAATGACATATATAAAATTAGTACTATCTAAAGCAGGATGAATGGATTATTAAAATGATTTCTTGCTGACTAGAAGGGAAGGGTGCAGACAGGCTTGCCCAGCATTACAGTATAGTTGGCATGACTGTAACGGGTAAAACCAGCTGAATCAGGCGAGAAGTAATTTTGCTTTAGTTCTCTCAATAACCTCAATCCCTCCTCTTAACTGTTATTTGTGGCTAGCTCTTTGTGTAGATTAAGGGTGGTAACTGAAATGTCCACGGGGCCCAGGCAAGTACCTAGAGTAGTGAAGCCAGGGGGTGTAAGAAAAATACCCAGTTTAGGAGCAACAATAGGCTGAAAAGTAATGGCAGCAGCTACAAAGCAGCACTTACTCAGCTTCAGCACAGTGTGGCTAGGTAGGAATATACTATTGTCAGATCTTTGGGTTTTTCAAGGGAAGCCAGAAATCTGATTTTTAATGTGAAATTGCCTGTTTTTTTAAGTGTTAGCAACTTTTTACATTTTTGTTTTTTAAAGAATGCTGTGGGAGACAACATAGTGCAAGTCAAATAAAACACATCCAGTTGTGGACTGACTACAGCCTGCAACTGCCATGTACAACCAAGGCTTACACCTCATACCTCCTAGAAGGCCTTAGGTGGGAGTGGGCTTTCTGGGTGTGGAAAGGTGATGTTCTTTCTACCTGCAATTTTTTCAGTAGTGTTTTGGAGTCATAGCAGAAGAACCACTCAAGTGGTGATGCAGAAAATTTTTTTTAAAAAATGAAAACCTTAAAATTGGCCAAAAAAGAGTGGGTTGGTCTAAATGTATTAATTTTAACGAATCTTTTGGCTCACAAAGCAGATTTTGGAGAGAATTAAAGCAAAATTAGCTGATCCATCATGAGAACTCATAAAAATAACTCAAAATGAAGAGATCCTCCAAAAGGAATAAAGAAAGGAAATATTGAGATATCTATATATTTAGCAAACTAATTTAAAAATAATCATGCATATCAAATACCTCAGGAATTCTAATTTCTTTTAACTTTATTTTTTAATTTATTTTTTTCAAACACTACTTCTGACTCTCTGTTCCTAAGCCCTACAAAAAGTTCTATTTTGTTTCATTAAAAAGTAAAAGAGCCGAGACCGGTTTGGCTCAGTGGATAGAGCGTCGGTCTGCAGACTGAAGGGTCCCTGGTTCGATTCCAGCAAGGGCATGTACCTTGGCTGCGGGCACATCCCCAGTAGGGGGCGTGCAAGAGGCAGCTGATCAATGTCTCTCTCATCGATGTTTCTGACTTTCTATCCCTCTCCCTTCCGCTCTGTAAAAAATCAATAAAATATATATTTTTAAAAAAAGTAAAAGTATGTCAAGAATTGTCATTTATCTGCATTTAGGTGGCCTTATTGATCAGTTTAAAGATAGGCTGGTATTTGCATCTAGCTTTAAAACATACAGCTATATCCCTTAAAATCTAGCAGTTCAAAAAATATTTAAAATTTGACTACCGCTTATGATGTTAATCTTATAATAGTCACCCTACTCAACCAAATTTTTCATGATTTGATGAAATTATAGTAAAAATAAATATGCTGTTGCAATTGCCAAAGCTGGTTATATACTGCCCATACTCCATTATGATTTGAGGAATGGCACTTCCAAAATAGAAGAAGCGTGGCTAGTTTTTAGTCTAACTCAGCTATGTACAACTGGCTTAGTGATCTAGTGCCGTGTAACAAATCATACAAAACTTCGCTGCTTAAAGCAGGAAACATTTATTTTATCATACTTTCTGTAGGTCAGGAATATGGAGGCGGCTTAGGTAGCTGGTCTGGGTTATGATCTCTTAGTAGGCTGCCGTCAGCTGAGGCTGTGGTGAGACCTGGCTGGGTCTGCAGCAGCGGCTCTCAGCCTTCCTAACGCCGCGACCCTTTAGTACAGTTCCTCATGTGGTGACCCCCAACCATGAAATTATTTTCGTTGTTACTTCATAACTGTAAATTTGCTACTGTTAATGAATCGTATGTAATGTAAATATCTGTTTTCCGATGGTCTTAGGCTCTACAGCAGCGGTTCACAACCTGTGGGTCGCGACCTCTCTGGTTGAGAACCGCTAGCAGGGTCATTAGAGCTATAATTCTGAGCTGAGAAATTCATATCTCCAATTTCAGGTGAGAGTGAGAAAAGGGTGGAGAAGGAATTTGCACTTTCCTGTGAAAAAGTCAAGTATAGGATTTTTATTTATCTCCCCCACTCACAGATGTCATTTTGTCCTAGTTTGTCATTTCTATTTTTAATTTTTTGTTGTTGTTGTTGATTTTAGAGAGGAGGAAAGAGATAGAAACATCAATGATAAGAGAAAAATCATTGATTGGCTGCCTCCTTCATGCTTTACACTGGGGATTGAGCCAGCAACCTGGGCATGTGCATGGACCAAGAATCGAACCACGACTTCCTGGTTCATAGGTAAACATTCAACCACTGAGCCATGCTGGCTTGGGGCCTATTCTCATCATTTCCATACAACCTCTCTCCATCCATTCAGAGCCCCTGGTCTAACCTTACACATGGGTTGAGTGTTTGAAAGATGAAGGGTTAACTAATATACAAATATATGCTTTGAAGGTTAAATAATTCTGGCTCCTTTAAAAAGTCAAGGGAGTCAAATATGTCACTGATCGGAAGTTAATGGGGCCTTAGTAAGACATTACAATCAGCTGGAATGGATGGCTCACTCCTACAGGCCTCAAGTATAAAAAAGCAGCTTCAAAATATGTTAAGAAATGGAGACAAGAGTAATACAAGATAGGAAAAGATACAGAGTATGGTCTTGGAAGATAATAGGCAGCTTAAGATTTTTAAAAATGTTTAAAACTCTTAGCAATTTTTAGTTTTTGTGTTATAACTACTTAACAGCTGAGACTAAGCTGAATAGAACAAGGCAAACCTGCAGAGATAGTCTAGAGTGCTCTTATAGTGAAGAAAATGAATTGCTTGGAGTCAGAGCTTTACAAAACATACCTTTGCACCTAAAATTTTTTTCATTTGTTTTCCACTTGCTTTTATATAATATTAGAGGCCTGGTGAATGAAACTCATGCACTCAGGGGAGAGGGGACACCCTCTCGCAGTCTGGGAGCCCCTAAAGGGAGCAGGCCTCAGTCATCAGCTGGACATCCTTAGTGCTGCCCTGGAGGCGGGAGAGGCTCTCACCACTGCTGCCGCATCTGCCACCCATGAGCCCAGCTTCTGGCTGAGCCGCTCTCCTGCATGGAGCATCTGCCACCTGTTGGTCAATGCATGTCATAGCAACCGGTCATTCTGTTATTTGGTAGATTTGCATATTAGCCTTTCATTATATAGGATTGCAACCTTGATTTTATATAATATTCAGCTTCCTACAATTTTGCATTCTGCTTTTTAAAAACTTAAAGGAGAAAAATGCATATTTAATCATTCAAACTTCACTGGCATTCACACTTTACTCCACCCTGGTTTTAGATAAGTCCCTGACTCAACTAGCTCAAGTCATGGAGAAAACTAAAGGGGTTATTGGTGCCCTGGTGAAATTCTCTAAAAAGGAGGTAGTAGGAACCAAATGGTGGCATAGGTAAAACACCTATCTTGCCATCATACACAGCAATTTTAAAACTACAACTTAACGAAAGAACAAACACCATCCAGAATCACCGGAAAGCTGGCTGAGTGAAAATTCCACAAATAAAAGTGAAGATAAGACACTGTGACTCAGAGGAGCGGCTGAGGACAGCGTTGAAGATACATGCGGAGAGAGGTTTGGAGGAGCGTGCGCCAGCGGATAGGGCGGGCGGCTGAAAACCGGCCAGTTTTCTCGAGTGGGGGAGACAAAGACGTCCCACTGGACTGATTCTCCAGCTCTGGGAGAAGTCCAGGGAACCCACAATCATACGGGGTGAAAACTGGACAGTGGGAGGGCACGCTGAAGCTCGGGTGCTGCAGGGGTCTGCCGGCTTGTGGAGAAGGCGAGCTTGTGTGGAGTGCGCATGAACTTGGGAACAGCGCATCTGCCTGACCTCGCAGAGAGCACTCGTGACTTGCTCTTTCATTCGGGAAACCGTCAGACTGCTTTGTTTTATGACCCTGGGTGAGACGTTGGGTGTGCAGACTCATTTGGGGAGAGTCTGGATTCCCTGGCAGCCGGTGGAGCTTCGCAGCGGCTCTCTCTCAGAGGTGCTGGCAGCCATTGCTCCCAGCACAGAGTCCCTGGGGCCGCATAGGATGGAGCTAACGCTGTCTGCTTGGCCCAGAGACTCTGCCCATCCAACCTGAGCACAGCTGAACTTCACAGACAATTGACCTGGAGGTCAACCCCTCCAAGTGCTAACAACGATTAACCTGAGCTTAACTTCAGCAAGACTGTGCAACCCATATCCACCTCAGGTAACTGGGGAGGCTGAGCCACTATCCCTAGTAGGAAGTCTACCACACAAAGCTAATTGACCAACTCAGGGAAGCAGCCACCATGCAGAGACATGGAAAGAAATCAAATGTGAAAGAAATGGAGGAAAAAAAAACAACTGAACATGGAATTCAAAACCACAGTTATAGGGCTTTTCAAGAGGCTCCTAAAAAAGGTCAAGACCTACAAGGAAATGAATGAGACCCTCAAGGATATGAACGAGACCTGCAAGGAAATGATCAAGACCAACGTGGAAATGAATGAGTCTTACAAGGAAATGAACGAGACCTACAAGGATATGAACGAGACTCTCAAGGATACGAAAAAGGACCAACCAGAAATTAAGCATACACTAACTGAAATAAAAAATATTATACAAAGACCTAAAAGTACTCTAGAGCACCCCAAGAACCAAGTTAAAGATTTGAAATACAAAGAGGTAAAATCCACTCAGCTGAAAAAGCAAGAAACCAAAAGAATCCAAAAAATTGAAGATAGTGTAAGGGGCCTCTGGGACAACCTCAAGCATACCAACATCCGAATTATAGGGGTGCCAGAAAAAGAGAGAGAGCAAGACAATGAAAAACTATTTGAAGAAATAGTGACTGAAAACTTCCCACACCTGGTGAAAGAAATTGACCAGAAGCGCACCGAACCCCAATAAATAGGAACCCTAAGAGGACCACACCAAGGCACATCATAATTAAAGTGCCAAGAGCAAAAGACAAAGAGAGAATATTAAAAGCAGCAAGAGAAAAACAGTTAGTTACCTATAAGGGAGCACCCATAAGATTGTCAGCAGATTTCTTAACAGAAACGATGCAGGCCAGATGGGAGTGGCAAGAAATATTCAAAGTGATGAATAGCAAGAATCTACAACCAAGATTACTCTATCCAGCAAAGCTATCATTCAGAATTGAAGGTCAGATAAAGTGCTTTGCAGATAAGAAAAAGCTAAAGGAGTTCATCACCACCAAACCAACATTATATGAAATGCTGAAAGATATGCTTTAAGAAGAGGAAGAAGAAAAAGATAAAAGTGTAAATTATGAACAACAAATACACATCTATCAACACATGAATCTAAAAATCAAGTGAATTAATAAGCTGATGAACAGGATAAACTGGTGAATGTAACAGAATCATGGACATAGAGAGGGAATTAACTGACAATTCTTGGGGAGAAAAGGGGTGTGGGAAGTGCAGCAAAAGACTGGACAAAAATCATGCAACTATGGGAGAAGACAGTGGGGGGAGGGGGAGGGCGGAGGGTGAGGTGGATACCAGGTGGAGGGGAGCTATAGGGGGAGGGGAAGGGAACAATGTAATTAATAAACTGAACAATAAAGATTAAAGAAAAAAGAATGAAAAAAAAAGAATTCTCTAAAAAGGAAGAAAGAAACAGAAGAGGTAGACAGAAATGAGACTTTGGATGGTTAAAAAGTTTGCATGATCCTAATATATTAGAAGCCAGGAGCTGTCATGACCAAAACAACTGGACAGACGACCAAACACAGGCTGCACGGAGTGACAAGGCTGGTGTGTGTGTGTGTGTGGGGGGGTGTTAGTTTGGGACAACCAAATGACTGAACAGCAGGCTGTGTGGGGCAACCAGACTGGCATGGGGGTTAGTGCAGGATGACCAAATGACTGAACATCAGGCTGCATGAGGTACCAAGCTGGCGGGGGCGGGGGGGAGGGAATGAGGCCATCCAGGCCAGCTTGGGGGGTGGGGCAGTTGGGAGTGACCAGGCTGGCAGGGGGAGGCACTTAAGGGTGACCAGCCTGTCAGAAGGGGGCAGTTGGGGGCGATTAGGTCAGCAAGCAGAAGTAATTAGGGGTGATCGGGTTGGCAGGGAAGGCAGTTAGGGGCAATCAGGCAGGCAGACAGGTGAGTAGTTAGAAGCCAGCAATCCTGGATTATGAAAGGGATGTCCAACTGCCAGTTGGACAGTCAGACATCCCCTGAGGGGTCTTGGATTGGAGAGGGGACCCTCCACCCCATGCATGAATTTTGTGCACCGGGCCTTTAGTATTTTTATAAAATAGTCAGCAGTTTTCAGTGTGACTCCCTCTGAGTAATTCCTTTAATAACTGCATAATATTCCACTCAGGAAATATGTCATTATAAAGCACAACATAGGGAACTTCTTCGTGCTTCAACCACTCTTTCCTCTGACACCTGTCAGTCTGTTCTCTGCCTATGAGTTTGTTTCTATTTTGTTCATTAGATTCCACATATGACTGAAATCATGTTCTTGTTTTTCTGACTGGCTTATTTAAAATTAATTTTAATAATATACATCATTTAACATAATATACACAAAATATTATAATTTCAACATTTTATTAATATCTTACATTTTAATGAGATATTCACAGTCTTTTTTTCATACCAAGTCTTGGAAATCCAGTGATATTGTATATTTACAGCACAACTCAATTAATCTGCTACATTTTCATTGGAATACTCTAGTCTCTGTTTAGATTTCAAAAACTTTGCAGCTGAAAAGTTAGTTCACATACCAAAGTTGTTCTGATCATGCCTAAAAGTATTCTAATAATTGATAACCAATTTTTAAATTTATATTAATTAAAAGTAAATAAAATTAAGAATTTAGTTCCTCAGGTACACTAGTCACAATTCAAATAACATGTAACTAGTAGCTACCATGTTGGTAAAACTGTGGTGTAAATCCAAGGAGATATAGAGAAATATTTTATGACACAAATGGTTAAGTATCTACAATTAATTCAAGGCCAGAGTTCTATCCTGAGCAAAATGCTTTGATGCAGATAACTTACACTACATTTTTATAGCAAGCTGGCTTATTTATCTAAAATCACAGATAAAAGTAAAGCCCCCAGAATTAACCACGCAAATTCGTCAGACAACATAGTAATTACACAGCAACTATTTCCTGTAGACCATGAGTTTAAAAAATTTTAATAAGATGATGAACATGACTTATGTCAAAGTACAATTCTTGTGCTAACAAAGTTCAAAGCTTTTAATAAGCTATAGTGTCTTGTAAATGTTTGTGAAATGCTTAATAAAGTATTTTCAAATTTCAGTAAGTACACTATGCCTAATGTACTTCCAGAAATTCAAATGTAAATATAAAATATAAATAAAAGTGTGTTTCCTCAATATATAAAAGATGTTAGGAGAATTTATACACTGACTGGAAAATAAACCAAGTTTGAAAAACAATTTTGTTCAAACTTAAAAAATACATTATGATGCTCTGTTCAAACCTGATTCATGAAACCACTATGATACAAGCACCCTTGTCTTTATTCACTCAGCACACACATTTAGTGACAGCTCTTGCACAGGAAACAAGCTTCAGACTAAAAGAATGTAAGGTGCCAGTCCAGCAGTTGAGCCTCAGTCCAGGAACCAGGAGATCACCTGTTCAATTCCCAGCCACGTTGCATGCAGTCTCAATCACCAGTAGGGGGCGTGCAGGAGACAGTTGATCAATGATTCTTATCGTTGATGTTTCAATCTTTCCCTTCCTTTCCCTTCCTCTCTGAAATCAATACAAATTTTTTTTTAAAAAAGAAAAAGAATGTTATGTGCCATGAGATTGAGGAAATATTGTGTGGGCTAAGTGTCTCAAATACTATTTGGTGATTATAATGATGGTGGTGATAAAGAAATTGTTTGTTAATCTCATATATAAAGTTCTCAGCAACTTAGAGATCTGAGATTACAGAATTATATTTTATTGTTCCATATTCTGAATTGTAAAAACAAACAAACAAGAAAGCCAAAACTCCTCAGAAGATTTTATTAACCAAGAGTTCATAACTTTAAAATACACAATAAATAAAAATACAGGGGGAATTTACAACATATATTTTTACTAACATACAAACTAACTCCCAAAATGACGAACAAATTAGGTAACTACTGAGTAGTGTTATAATTAAAATGTTATTTTGTTTAACACACTTGGTTTCTCTTCTCTGCCCCCCAAAAATAGAAGAGACATTTATTTTCTCTTTTTACTTATTTTTTCTTTATTGATTCAGGTATTACATATGTGTCTTTATTCCCCCATTGTCCCTCACCCCCCACCTCATGCCCTCACCCCCCTAGTGTCTGTGTCCATTGGTTAGGCTTATATGCATGCATACAAGTCCTTTGGTTGATCTCGCCCCCTCCATTCACCCTCTCCTCCTTCCCTCTGAGGTTTAACAGTCTGATTGATGCTTCTCTGTTTCTGGATCTGTTTTTGTTCATCAGTTTATGTTGTTCATTATATTCCACAGATGAGTGAGATCATGTGATATTTATCTTTCTCTGACTGGCTTATTTTGCTTAGCATAATGCTCTCCAGGTCCATATTTTATCTTTTTTTCATTTACACCTAGGTAAATAGAGTATTTGTGGAAATAAATATTAGAATAAAAATAGGTATGTAATCTTATAAACATAATTTGCCTCTATAGGTGTTTTTCACTCCTTCTAGGATAAAAAAAAATGTTATAAAAAGAATAAGATGAAACAGAAATCAACATATCTCCAGGCATCTGTGAAGGTAGTTCTGTAGATCTTTTAAAATAATTTTTAATTACCAGGCTCTGGTCCCCTTCCCCGTCCACCCTTACCTACTCTAAGTCATACACTACAAAGTCCCTATTAACTCAGATATTTCTTAATGACATGTAGATTTTTAAAAGTTAATTACTGTTTCCTAAGCCTGTTTCACACAATTTACAATGTTGGTAATTATATATAGGTGGTATGAATGGCATAAGAAGAATATTTGCAAAAATTCTGAATGTTAAAATTGTATTCTCCTTTAATCATTTCATCATTCTCTATGAGGGAGAAGAGAACCAGGCTGGCCAGCTCTGACTCTTTCCTCACATTATTTACTCAGTGAATAGAAAACACTCTCCGGTAAATGCTTCCGTAGTTTCCACACCAGCCATTTCCTGGAAACGCCACTCATCTTTGGCCGCCATGGTCTCCTCTCCTAACCGCCTCTGAGCTGGGCTTAAACTCCTCCCTTGATTTAGGCCCTAAGGACAGAACCAGGTCTATGAGAGAAAGAACAGTCACACGTGTGGGAACCAGCCATCAGGGGTTAAAACAGAGGTATCTGGTGAGACTTTCAAATACAAGGAGGTTAAAATGAAGAATTACGAGCTCTGATACACTTTTCTTTCTTGCACCATAAAAATGAAAAATTTCTGAAAGGTTTTGAGAACTGTCAAGCAGTTCCACCGTAAACTGTCATCTGACCAGAATAAATCCTGTAACCTCTCTACTTCAGTTTCCTCATCTATTGCATGACAATTCTATCGATAACTGAAATATTTTAGAACACCTAATCAAATGTATTCCTGTTTGCCAGCTCGAGAAGAGCGAAAATTTACAAGAGACTAAGTTTACAAGAGACAGCATTTTTAGTTAAAGCTCCCAAAATAAAAAAGTAGAATTTACTTTTTCCTTTAGCCCAAATGTGGAAGGTCATTCATACATAAAGCACTTATTCGACTCCTCCTTCCTCACACTTCCAGCCAATATATAGGCTATTGTCCCCACCTCACCAAGTACTCTAATTGCTGCCACACTCTTAACACAAGTTGGTTGGAAGCACTCCTCCACAGCACTGCTGCGCTGCAGACAGGAACAAGGCAGGCCAGACAGGCTGCCGGCGGGGACAGGACGGAGCAGAGTGAAGCACTTTTCTGGGAAGCACTGTGGCTCCAAGCCCCATGGTTCCCTGTGTCCCACGCCTCACACCTCCAACTACCGGGGTCCTCGCCTTACTACTTGTTCCTTCAAAGCAAGACTAATCTTTAGAAACAGAGTTTCGACATTGATTAAAATAATTCTGCAGTGTGGGAAAGTGTGGGTAGAAGAGACAACCAATATGAGAAGAATTCTACTTCAGCCTTTATCAATAAGCAGGAAAACTATAAAGAAATAACATCTTCAAAGTGTGAGGTACTTTTTATCAGTGTATTCAATAACTGGTTCAATCACAGAGATTAATGACACAGTTTGGACAGAATTTTTAAAAACACACTTGCCATTTCTAGTTGTTAGCCCCATTTCCCCTTGGTTGTCAGTAAAATACTTTAAAACCTAGAAGTAACCTTTAAAAATTGTATTTTTTAAAAGGAAAAGTCAGATAATGTCCATTGGTTTCTCTCCTCTATTAATTGTGTTACTTTATTTTTATTTCATATGATATCTTTTCCTTCTATGCCCTTAAAGATATACTTTATTTCTTTTGAATTTCTATTTGAGGTTTATATTTCTAAAACTGTCTGATCTACATTTCACCACCAATACTAAGTAGAAAACACTGAATGAATGTCCTCCCATTAATCTCAATATATTCCACATTCTGGAATTTGGTGAGAAAGAAATCAGGTTATTTGGTGGCGAGTCCTCTATTTTCACTGATATTCGGGTTGTGAATGGTGACTCCTTCTATTGCTTTCTAGATAACAATTCCTTTCCTTCCGAGAAATCTATGCAGTAATCTCCTCTGGGAGCTCTTAGGTCCCAGGCCTTTAAGTACCATGAAATATTGAAATTACAGGGCAATTCCATGTGGGAGCCAGATTACAGAAAAAAAAAGAAAAAAGAAATGAAATCCCTTGAACAGACCCTGTTTATGAACTATTATCATTTAGCCTCAAACTCAAAAGAAGAGAGGTCTGGGAAGATTACCTATGGGCACCTGCCCCAGAATGTATCTGCACAGCTGTCCCTCCAAGCTCTTTGGCACCACCCTTTGAAATACTCATGTTATAATCTGTTTGCCATTAAGTCCTCTGGCATTAAAAAAATTACTAAATATATTCGGGTAGTTTCCCCATGATAACCAGCCTCTGATTTAAAACACTGCCTTAGTTTTCTCAATCAACATATATTAAGCAACTAGAGACCTTGTGCCCAAAATTCATGCACAGTGTGTGTGTGTGTGTGTGTGTGTGTGTGTGTGTGTCTGTGTGTGTGTCCCTCAGCCCAGCTTGCATCCTCTCCAATCTGGGACATCCCTCTCACAATCCAGGAATGCTGACTTCCAACCACTCACATGCCTGCCTGCCTAATGGCTCCTAACCACTTCTTCCTGCCAGCCTGATCGCCCCATAACCACTCCCCTGCCAGCCTGATCAATGCCTAACTGCTCCCCTGCTGGCCCAATTGCCCCTAACTGCCTTCCCCTGCCAGCCTGGTCACCCTTAACTGCTCTCCCCTGCAGGCCTGGTCCCTCCAACTTCTCTCCCCTGCAGGCCTGATGGCCCACAACTGTCCTTTCTTGCTGGCCATCTTATCATGGCCATCTTTGACCACATGGAGGCGGCCATATTGTGTGTTGGAGTGATGGTCAATTTGCATATTACCGCTTTATTATATAGGATAGTCCTAAGGTGAACCTATCTGGAAAACCAAAATCCAGATACTAAGGAAATAATTTTAATATACTAATTCTAAACCATTCTAGGAAGGACAATAGTTTTCTTTCTCAATTTGCTTTTTTTTTTTTTTTAACATTTTTTTCCCTTTATTTTGCCATTACCATTTATCCTTCCTTTACCCTCTTTCATTTCCACCTCCCTCTCCTGCTGAAATCACCACACTGTTGTTGGTATCCATGAGCTCTTTCTCTTTTTTGTCTTTTTTGTTCAATCCCTCCACACCCCCCTCAACCTCAATTTACTTTTATATCATTTTTTTTTGTCTCTAACAGTGTTGCCACTTTAAGAAACCAAATTAAACATAACCATGGGAGAACTTCTCACTGTTTCTGTTGTAAATTTCTTCTTCAATACTCTTTCAAGAAGAACTTAAGTGAAGCTGTATGGCACAGTGGTTAACATGAGCTTGGATACAGACTGATTTAGACTCAAATTCCAGTTCCACCTTCAGGCTGCTTGGGGCAACCTAAGTTCCACATTCTTCCTCCATTAAACAAGGAGAGTAATACCTACTCTAAGGGTAGCACACTTAATGTACCTGAAGCACACTGTGCAGAGCCAGTACATGGTAATTACTCAGTAAACAATAGTTATTATTTTATACATGTATACTCCCTGAAAATCTGGAAAATAAAAACAAATATCCTTAATTCTATCACTCTAGTAACACAAACACGTATCTCTTTGTAATTTATGTCTACATAAAAACTTATTTTTATATTATTACAAGTGTAATACACAATTTCATCCTTTCTTACATTATAATCACTTTTCCATGTTACCATGAAAAATCCACAATTGCCTTCTTAATTTGTTGAATGTGAGGCCATTAAGTAAGCTACCATATTTTAACCTCTAAATTTCTACCAAATATTTGAGGCTTTTTGATATTACAAACAATGCTTCAATAACATTTGCATGAATATAGTTTTTCATTCTGTGGAATTCTTTCCTTAGAATGTATTACTAGCCAAGTTGATCATTAGAGAAATCATAGAATTTTTTGTGATTTAGATTAGTTTTACCAAACAACTTCCCACAAGTTGACACAATAGTGTTTCTACCAATGTACATAAACATTATCAAGTCCCCTCTAACCTTCAGTATTAATACTAATACCTTTCATTTATATAGTATTGACCATGTGCCAAGCACTTGGTTGAGTGCTTTACATGTGTTTTCATGTTCACAATAAATCTTTGAATAATTCTGAAGTAGTTAACCTCTTTTTACAGATGAGGAAGTAAAGGTTCACAAAGTTGAAAAGCCATATCCAATGGCAAGTAAGTGGGAGAACTTGGACTCAAACTCAGGTCCTTTTAATGCCACAGTACTCTTAACCAATTGGCTATATTTCTGCTTTACTGTTTTTTCTCTCAGGTAATAATAGGGGAGAAAAGATATTTGCACTAATGTTTTCATATGCAGTTCTTGGTTACTAACAAAGTTAGTCATTTTTACATGTTTGTTAAACTGCATATTATTGTTGTGTTATGTATTTATATTACTTAGCAACTTCTATAAAGTAGTGGGGGCAATTTTGTTCCCTATATATATTTTACTAATCAGCACAACCTTCACAAGAGAGATCCAGGCACTGAGCTGTCAGTTTATAAGAGGAGGTGATCCTTTTCTTCCTCCTCCTTCCTGCCCAATATGGGCTGAATACAAACATGTTCTAGAAAGTTGTGTCCATATCTGATTTGGAATACTCTATGTTAGGAGTCAGAGTGAAGATTCAATGTACCCTGAGGGTTGACAAACTAAAATAATTTCTTAACCAACTTATCAAAGTCTTTGAGAATTAATATCTCATTTACTGCATTTCCCTTCCACTCCCTTCTCTTTCCATTTACAGATTTCTCTTCTGCTAACTAAGATAAAGACTGAAATGTCCATTTTTAATGAATTTTCAATGAAAAAAACTTGAGCATAACTCAAAGTTTATCTCCCATAATGTATAGGAACATCTTGAAAAATTCACCTATGCTTTACTAAGCAAAATCAGATTTACCTAATAAACATATACTTTAATAATCCCATTTTAAAATTTGCTCAATTACCTGTATTATGTCTTGCAGCGCAATCAAATGCCAAGGTTGCATCGTCTTTGACTCCAGGTTCAAAACCTTCCAAGCATCTCACCGGTGTATCAGTGCTCCACAAGCAACAGTTCCCTGAGCTAGTTGAGGAGAATCTTTAGCAATTTGCATGTAACACAAAAGCAGCAGCTTCCTTGTAGAAACACAACAAGGATAAAATAGATAAAACACAAAGTGAATTGAGCACATATATAATGAAAAATTAAAATAGACTAAAACCAATGTAAAAATAAAAATAAAGCCGAAACCGGTTTGGCTCAGTGGATAGAGCATTGGCCTGCAGACTGAAAGATCCCGGGTTTGATTCTGGTCAAGGGCATGTACCTTGGCTGCGGGCACATCCCCAGTGGGGGGTGCGCAGGAGGCAGCTGATGGATGTTTCTCTCTCAGTGATGTTTCTGAATTTCTGTCCCTCTTCCTTCCTCTGTAAAAATCAATGAAATATATTTAAATATATATATATATATATATATATAAATGTAAAAATAAAAATATTATAAGCTCAATAGCTTTTAAATGCTAAAGAAAAACATCCTGCAACATCATTTTATCTTTTTATGCTCCCCATTGCTTTAGTTCAGTAACTAAACAAAAACAAGGCAAGTCATATTATTTTTCAAATGTTTTCTTCTAAAACATGCATCTATAAAATAAAATATTTCCTACAAATTGTATATCCCACAAATTCATTATTTAATGAGATTTTGATGTATCTGCATTACACTGAAGGTATTTGTTTGACCCATACAAACTCTTGGATTGTTAGCATGTGCAACTAAACTGTCAGCTGACAAATTCATTTCCTTTACTTGCCCTCAGTCTCTAAGCCTGGTAGGACTGTCACGACCATAATTCATCTCTCTGGTGTCCTAAGTTATCCTGAAATAACAACCAGATTTCAAGATGCATTTATCAATCATTGAGTAAATATAAATGTAAAATATTCATGATTCATCTTAAAACTTTTCTTGGTAAATAAACTAGCCAAACAATAGGACATGTTATATGTTCCTTTTTAGAAATGTTTTTTAAAGGTAAATATAAACGACTTAACATTATGTGAATGTTTCATATTTAAAATATTTTCTATATATAACTTTTGTCAGATTAAAAAATAAAATAAAACTGAAACATGATTTCCTTTATATAGCTAAGAAAATTAAATGTTTCAGAAGTACTTAGCTATAACACTGTGGTTTTATTGTTCACATAATGACACAGTAATGGTCTCTTAACTCTTTCTTTTATTACAGAACACAATTAATCCTCTACTTTAGATTGTGTCTGTTTCTTTACAGAGACTACTAAAAAGTGACTGAGTGCCATAGCACCTGTTTTTAATGGATTCCATTTATTTATGCTAAAATACTAAAATACAAAAAAAAATATGAGAGAGAAAATGCACCAAGCATATTTTCAACATTGATCTCAAAACCTGGTATCCTATCTAATAAAAGAGTAATATGCAAATTTGACCATACCTTCACTATGCTACCAGCCAATCAGAAGCGGGGGCGGGGCTGAGCAGAGAGAGGTGGGTGGGAGCCAGGCCAGGCAGCAATGGTGGGCCCCCTGATCTATCGCAGCAGTGAGGTGGCCGGCCTGCAGCCTGATGCTGACTGCTATGTCCAGGCGGTGGCGATAGGAACTGTGCAGTTCTAGCAGGCAGCTCCTGATGTTGCCTGCGGGGTCCAGGCAGCAATCTGGATCAGGCAGGTGGCATGGACAGTGCCTGAGGTTTCTGGGGGGGGTCCATAGGCAGGGGTGGCCTGGGTCTCTGGGATCACTGTTTGCCCCTGTGCTGCCTGAAGAGGCTGGTGGAGCAGGCCTGGGTTGAACATTTTAATGAAAATGGGATGCCTGTGTCCCACCCCACCAAACTCTATCCCTGGAGAGGAGAGGGAAATGGGCAGTTAGGAGGCACCTGGACTCCAAAGTGGCTTGGAACAACATGCAGGCATGCTACCAGGAAGAGGTGCTGAATCATGAAGATGCAGAGGGCTGGCTGATGGAGGTGAGAAAAGGTGCAGATGAGGCAGCTCTTTCAGCTCTGAGGTAGAAAAGTGCATGTACAGCCTAATGGACAAAATCATCTTTCTAAAGAAGGTGCATGACGAGGAGATCGCCAAGCTGCAGGCGCAGATCCAGTTTACTCAGATCTCCGTGGAGATGGATGTGTTCTCCAAGTCTGATCTCTCCACTATGCTCAAGGACATCTACGCCCAGTACAAGAAGCTGGCTGCCAAAAACATGCAGAATGCCGAAGAATGGTATAAGAGCCGCTTCACCATGCTGACCGAGAGCTCTGCCAAGAACACCTATGCAGTGCGGGCCAGCGACTGCTCAAAGCCAAAACCCTGGGGATGGAAACGTGCCGGGGCATGAACGTAGCACTGGGAAAGCAGCTGTGAGAGTTGGAGGATAAGCAGAATTTCAATGTTAGTGCTATGCAGGACATGATCAACAAATTAGAAAATAAGTTGAGAACTACCAAGAGTGAAATGGCACGATATTTAAAAGAATACTAGGACCTCCTCAATGTGAAGATGGCTTTGGACATTGACATTGCAGCTACAGGAAACTCTTGAAAGGTGAGGAGACCCTGCTCAGTTTCACCAGCGTGGGAAGCATAGCCAGAGGCTACTCCCAGAGTTCCCAGTTCTTTGGTGATCTGCCTATGGTGGTTTACAGACTAGCTCCTCATACTTGATATATGCTCGCTACTTTCCTTCTTAATACCCCTGCCACATCCAGAAGGAGCAGATTGAAGTGGAGGAGACCATTGAGGCTGCGAAAGCCAAGGAAACTAAGGATGAACTCTCTTCTGAAGGAGAAGCTTAAGAGAAGAAGAAGGAAGAGGCTGAGGAAGAGGAAAGAGAAGAAGAGGAAGAAGGTGCCAAGAAAGATTTTGAGGATGCAATGGAGGAAGGAGGTGAAGGTGAAGGTGAAGGAGAAGATGCTCAAGAAGCTGATAAGGTGAAGGAGAAGCTGCCCAAAGAGATGAAGTGCTGGGAAGGAGCAAGCAGCCAAGAAGAAAGATTGAGCCCCCCCCCCAATTTCCTTAATTATTTCAGGAATAATCCTCCCAATAGTTAACCCCATCACCAACCAAGCAGTTGAGTCCCCGATAGTATATGAATTAAAGTCGGACATTAAATGTTAGGCTATGACTGTTCTCCTTATACAGAGTATCAGTTTGCTTGCAGAGTGGCTTCCTGGCTTGCTGCCAGCCTGTGCATGGCCCACACTTATGAGTTCAGGGTCTATGACAATGTGAATAATTCAAATGTTTACAATAAAAACACACGAATACACAAATTCACTAATGTTAATGTTAAAATTCATGGAAAAAATAGTCCTTTGAGTCTTTGGTGGTTAGAAATTAAAGACCTCAAATTATATGCAATAAGCAGTAATAAAGTTACACTGAATGGCAAAAAAAAAAAATACATTAGGGGCCAGGAAATGTTCAAAGACCTGGGAACCATTCCCAGATCAGGAAAGGAAGTCACAGGGTGTATATTATTGCTACTAATACTGTATTTTCTACTATTTACAACATATATAATGTAATGTATTATATGCCTTCCTATCTCATGAAGTACATATTCTCATAGGTAATACTGGTAGATATGTTATAGTTATGGCAGTATGTCATATCCTATCTATATTAATAAAAGAATAATATGCTAATTAGACCTTGAGACATTCCAGATGTCCTTCCGGACAAAGCCATGTGGCAGGGCCAAGGCAGAGGCAGTTATGGGTGATCAGGCCAGAGGGGAGGGCAGTTGGGGGTGATCAGGCTGGCAGGGGGGTGCAGTTGGGGGTAAGCAGGCCAGCATGCAGAGTGGTTAGGGGGGATCAAGTAGGCAGGCAGGTGAGCAGTTAGGAGCCAGTAGTCCCAGATTGTGAGGGGGTTGTCTGACTGCCAGTTTAGGCCTGATCCCACAGGGGTCCCAGATTAGAGAAGACGCAGGCCAGGCTAAGGGACACACCCCCACCCCATGCATGAATTTCGTGCACTGGGTCACTAGTCCTATGTAATAAAAGGCTAATATGTAAATTGACCAGTCACTATGATCTGCACTGACCACCAGGGGGAGCTGTCCCCTGGTGGTCAGTGAGCTCCCACAGGGGCAGTACCACTCAGCCAGAACCCAGGCTCACAGCTGGTGAGTACAGCTACAGTGGCAGGAGCCTCTCCTGCCTCTGTGGTGGTCAGACATCCCCCCAGGGCTCCCAGACTGCAAAAGGGCACCAGCTGAGCTGAGGCACCCCCCCCTCCGCCAAATGCACAGATTTTGTGCACTGGGTCTCTAGTATATTAATGATATAAAAAATATGCTATTTAGCAATAATGTTATATATTTCTTTAGTTTCTTAAATCTAACATATATAGATATCAAAATATTTGTTGTAAAGTCTAATTTTATCTCAGTAATCAAATACCTACTAATTTATTATAAAAATTTGAAGAGTTTTAAAGTAGCTTTCCACAGATTATTCTTTTTAAAAAAAGTTTTTATTGATTTTAGAGTGAGAAACACTGGTTGCCTCCTGCATAGGCCCTAACCAGGGATCAAGTCCACAACCTGGGTATGTGCCCTGACTGGGAATCAAACCTGAGCTGTTTCAGTGCATGGGATGATGCTCAACCAACGGAACCAGACTGGCTAGTGTCTCACAGATTATTTTCTCATAACTGTGGGAAAATAATGGTGGTACATTTCTTAGCATTACCTTAAGCTAATTTGACTTTTTATATTGTAGAATTTTCAAATTCACAGAATATTTCTTGGCTATTAATAGTCACTACTAACTACAGAGCTTATAATCATACTTTCTGATCTCATTCCCCTTTTTCCTAATTTCTGCTTCCCTAAATTCCCCATTCCTCTCTTCTCTCCCATTTCTCACCAAATAAATTTCCTTAAAGGAAAAAAAAAAAAAGCAAAACCAGAGGACTTTGTACCTGATGAAGGGAATTCAAATCTTCAGTGAGAAATGAATTTAAGAACTGGTAGGTGAAGGAAACAGAAGCTTGTGAATAATGCTTCACATTGTCATCACTTATCTGCAATTACACATTTTTGTCTCCTTTCAACTAATGGACATCATTCACACTTAGAAAACTTCTGGTAAGAACCTTCTAGAGAGGACTAAGAATGGCAGCAGAGTAAGTGAATGTTACATGGCCATATTCCCAGGCACAAACTGGAATTACAACTAAAATACAGAAAAATATCCTTAATAATCAATGGAAAAATTGCATGAGAGATTCCTGATACATGAGGACCAAAAGTGGTGACCACATAGAGACTGGTAGGAGGAGCGGAGACACGAAAGGGCTGGCTGGGCACCCACACACAGCAACTGAAGTCCTAGAGAGATATCTCAGCTGTAGTAGGGTGGGTGTCACTAAGAACTCTGGGATCTAATCTCCAAGCTGGGTCTACCAGCAGAGAGCACCAAACTGAGGAAGATACACACATAACATCTAGCTGTGAAAAGCAGTGGGGTGCTGTCTGAAAGTTCAGGTACCCTCTTAAAGGGCCAATACACAAAATTCCCTGTGGAGCCACCACCTTGTGTTGCAGCAAATGCAGGATGAAGTGGACTGGAGCTGTGAGAGCAGAAGATAGGACTGGGAACTCAGGGGATAGAGCTCAGAAGGCAGATACCCTAAGTTTCCTGGGCTGAGTTAGTCCTTCAAGCAGTGGAGGACATCTTTCCCACATAGACATTTGCTTTGCCTGGGGGAAGACAGTTGACACACCCTATTGGAAAATACCTTGCCCTGAGGCCATTTAAGAGATTAAAAAATAACTATTAGCTCCAGGCAGAAGCAATTGCCCCACACTGTTGGAAAAAAAAGAAAGAAAACATCTTGCCACACCTAAGAATGATTGCTTGGGGGGCAATTTGGAATCCTATCAGTCTGCAGGTAGAGGCAGTCTCTGGAGGCTTTGAGTCTTTGCCTGATCTAATTAGTCTAAATAGCCTTTAACACTGTCCTGCACTAGAGATTGAGAAGTGTAGAGTATCTAACAAAAACAGTCACAAACCCAAACAGACAGCCAAAATAAGGAGACAAAAAAACAACCCCCAAATGAAAGAGCTGGAGAATTCTCCAGATGAAGAGATAAATGAAGTGGAGATAAGAAATTTATTTGAAACAGAGCTCAGAGTGATGATAGTAAAGATGCTAAACAACATGAAAAAATATATAGTAACTATGAAAAAAGAACAGTCTAAGATTAAAAAAATGACATAACATAAATAAAGAACACATTGGAAGGAATACATAGAAGATTAGGGGAAGCTAAGGATTGAATCAGTGAATTAGAAGACAGAGTTGAAAATATCACTCAGAGAACAAAAATAAAAACAATTAAAAAACAGGAAACGAGCTTAAGGAAGCTGTGGGGCATCATGAAACATAACAATATTAGAATAGCAGGTGCCAGAAGAGGCAAGAAAAGAGGAAGGAATAGAGAACATGTTTGAAAAACAATGGCAGAAAATTTCCCTAACTTGATAAAGGAAAAAGTCACACAAATATAGGAGGCACAGAGAACCCAAAACAAGAAGAACCCAAACAGGTGCACACCCAGACACATCATAATTAAAATGCCAAATATTAAAGACAAAGAGAGAACTTTAAAGGCAGCAAGAGAAAAGAAAACTGTTACCTACAAAGGAGTTCCCATAAGGCTGACACCTGATTTCTCATCAGAAACTCTATAGACCAAAAGGGAATGATATGAAGTATTCAAGTTAATATAAATAAAATATCAGACCAGAGAACTAAGATGGCAGCAAAGGTAAAACACCTATCTTGCCGTCATAATCAGCAATTTTAATACTACAACTCAACGAAAGAACAAACACCTTCCAGAATCACCAGAACGCTCGCCGAGTGAAAATTCCACAAATAAAAGTGAAGATAAGACACTGTGACTCGGAGGTGCGCGGCGAACAGTGTTGAAAGATTCGCCCGCAGAGAGAGGTTTGGAGTGCGCACCGTGGAGAGGGCGGGCGGCTGGAAACCGGCCAGTTTTCTCGAACGGGGAGACAAAGGCGTCCCACTGACTGATTCTCCAGCTCTGGGCGAAGTCCAGGGAACCCACTATCATACGGGGTGAAAACTGGACAGTGGGAGGGCACGCCGAAGCTCGGGCGCTGCCGGGTCTGCCGGCTTGTGACGGCAGCTTGTGCAAACAGCTCGGCTGTGTGACGGCGCAGGGAGCGCACCGCGACTTGTCTCTCATTCGGAAAACCGTCAGTCTGCTTTGTTTTATGACCCTGGGTGAGACATTGCGCATGCAAAGTCATTTGGGGACAGTCTAAATTCCCCGGCAGCTGGTGGAGCTCCACAGCGGCTCTCTCTCAGAGGTGCTGGCAGCCATTGCCCCCGGCACAGAGCCCCTAGGGCTGCATAGGGCGGAGCTAACGCTGTATGCTTGGCCCGGAGACTCCGCCCACCCAACCTGAGCACAGCTGAGCTTCACAGACAATTGGCCTGGAGGTCAAACCCTCCTAGGGCTAACAACAAAAAGCTGGGTTTAAATTCAAAAACACTGAATACAACCCATAAAGGATTGCAGTAAGAGTACCCACCTCAGGTAACTGGGGAGACTGAGCCACTGTCCCTTTGAGGATAGCCACCACATAAAGCAGCCACCATGCAGAGACATGGAAAGAAATCAGGTGTGAAAGAAATGGAGGAGAAAAGATGACAAGACATAGAGTTCAAAACCACGGTTATAAGGCTTTTCAAGAGGCTCCTACAAAAGGCCGATCAACTTAATGAGAATTACCAGGAAATAAACAAGACCAACCAGCAAATGAATGAGAATTACAAGGAGATGAATGATACTTACAAGGAAATGAATGAGACCCTCAGGGAAATGAACAAGACCTCTGAGGATACGAACCAGACCCTCACAGATAAAAAAAAAAGGACCAACTAGAAATCAAGCATACACAGACTGAAATAAAAAATATTATACAAAGTTCTAAAAGCAGTCCAGAGGGCCACAAGAACCAAGTCAAAGATTTGAAATACAAAGAACCAAAATCCACTCAGCTGGAAAAGCAAGAAACAAAAAGAATTCAGATAATTGAAGATAGCGTAAGGGGCCTCTGGGACAACCTCAAGCAAGCCAACATCCGAATTATTGGGATGCCAGAAAAAGAGAGAGAGCAAGTTAATGAAAACCTACTTGAAGAAATAGTGACTGAAAACTTTCCCCACCTGGTGAAAGAAACTGACTTAAAAGCCCAAGAAGTACACAGAACCCCAAAATATAGGAATCTAAAGAGGACCACACCAAGACATATCATAATTAAAATGCCAAGAGCAAAAGATAAAGAGAGAATATTAAAAGCAGCAAGAGAAAAACAGTTGGTTACCTACAGGGGAGCACCCATACGATTGTCAGCGGATTTCTCAACAGAAACGATGCAGGCCAGACGCGAGTGGGAAGAAATATTCAAAATAATGAAGAGCAAGAATCTACAACCAAGATTACTCTATCCAGCAAAGCTATCATTCAGAATTGAGGATCAGATAAAGTGCTTCGCAGATAAGAAGAAGCTAAAGGAGTTCATCACCACCATACCAGTATTATATGAAATGCTGAAAGATATTCTTTAAGAAGAGGAAGAAGAAAAAGGTAAAAATATAAATTATGAACAACAAATATACATCTATCAACAAATGAACATAAAAATCAAGTGAACTGATAGGCTGATGAACAAGATAAACTGGTGACTATAACAGAAACATGGACATAGAGAGGGAATGGATTGACAATTCTTGGGGAGAAAAGTGTTGTTGGAAGTACAGCAAGAGATTGGACAAAAATCTTGCAACAATGGGAGAGGACATTGGGGAGGGGGAGGTGAGGGCGGAGGGTGGGATAGGTACAGGGTGGAGGGAAGATATAGGGGGATAAAAAAGGGGAAACAATGTAATTAATAAACTGAACAATAAAAAAAACATTAAAAAAACAGGAGGGTGAGATTTCATGATTACTATAGGAATATAAAACATGTATGTTTCTTTTATTTTCATAATGAATAAATACTAGTAGTCTTAAATGAAAGCCAAAAAAATAAAAAATAAAAAAATATATATCAGAACAACATTACTATATCCTGCAAGGCTGTCATTCATGATAGACAGTTAAATAAAGAAAGAGCTTCCCAAACAAAAAAAAAGGTAAATCAACCACCAAGCCAGCATTACAAAAAAAATACTAAAGGGACTGCTGTAATAAGACGAAGAAACAGAGAAACCTATCCATACAGAATTAAAATGGCAATAAATAAGTACCTATCAATAATAACCCTAAATGTAATGGATTAAATATTCCAATCAAAAGGCATAAGGTAGCTGAATGGATACAAAAACATGACCCAACTATATGCTGTCCACAAGATACCCACCTCAAAACAAACAATACACACAGGATGAAAGTGAAGGGATGGAAAAAAATCTTCCAAGCAAATGGAAAGGAAAAAAAAGCTGGGGTAGCAATACTCATATCTGATAAAATAGATTTCAAAATGAAGGCCATAACTAGAGACAAAGAAGGTCACTACATAATATTGAAAGGATCTATCCAACAGGAAGATATAACCTTGGTAAACATATATGCACCCAATATAGGACCATCTAAATTTTTTTTTTAATTCTAGAGAACTTTAATAGAGAGATCAACAATAGTACAGTCATAGTAGGGGACTTTAATACCCCTCTGACTTCACTAGGTAGATCTTCCAGACAAAAACTTAAAAGGAAACAGAGACTCTAAAGAACATACTGGATCAGATGGATTTAATTGACATTTATAGAACATTAGAGGACTGGTGCATGAAATTCATGCATGGGGTGGGAGGTCCCTCAGCCCAGCCTGCACCCTCTCCAACCCAGGACTCCTTAGGGGAAATCTGACTGCTGGTTTAGGCCCAAAGGGATCAGATCTAAACCAGCAGTCAGACATCCCTCTCACAATCTGGGACTGCTGGCTCCTAACCACTCACCTGCCTGCTTGCCTGATCACCCCTAACCACCTCTGCCTGCTGGCCTGATGCCCCTAACTGCTCTCCTGTTGGCCTGCTCTCCCCAACTGCTCTCTCCTGCCAGCCTGATTGCCCCTAAACCCTCTGCCTTGGCCCCCGCCACCAGCTTTGTCCAAAAGGGTGCCCAGAAGATGTCCAGTCTAATTAGCATATTACTCTTTTATTAGTATATACATCACCTCAACACAGCAGAATATACATTATTCTCAAGTGCATGGATCATTCACAAAGATTGACCACATATTAGGACACAAAACAAGTCTCTACAAGTTCAAGAAGACTGAAATCACATCAAGCATCTTCTCAGATAACAATGGAATGAAATTAGAAATAAAATACAGTAAAAACACCCCCAAAGTTTAAAAACACATGGAGGCTAAATAGCATGTTATTAACCAATGAATGAGTTACCAAATGAGATTAACAAAGAAATAAAAAAAATTCCTAGAAATAAATGAAAATGAACACACAAGAACCCAAAATCTCAGGGACACAGCAAAAGCAGTCCTGAGAGGGAAATTCAGAGCACTACAGGCATACCTCAAAAAAAGAAAAGATAAAGGAAAAGGAAAAGAAAGAAAGAAAGAAGGAAAGAAGAAAATCGGCAATAAACTAACTTTACAATCTAAAGAACTAGAAAGAGAACAACAAGAAAAGCCCAGAGAAAGTAGAAGGAAGGAAATAATAAAGATTAGAGCAGAAATAAATAACGAAGAGACTGAAAAAGTCCAAAAAAATCAATGAAACCAAGAGCTGGTTCTTTGAAAGTATAACAAAATTGATAAACCGTTAACCAGACTCATCAAGAAACAAAGAGAGAGAACACAAATAAATCAGAAACAAAAGTGGAGAGATAACTACTGACACCACAGAAATATAAACAATTACAAGAAAATACTATGAAAAACTATGTGCCAGCATGCTGGACAATGTGGATGAAATAGACAAATGCCTAGAAAAATATAATCACCCAAACTGAATCAGCAGGAATCAGAAAACCTAACTAGGCCAATATCAACTGATGAAATAGAAGTAGAAATTAAAAAACAAACAAAAAAAAACTCCCACCAAACAAAAGTCCAGGTCCAGATGGCTTCACAGGAGCGTTTTACCAAACATTCAAAGAAGAACTAACACCTATACTCCTCAAACTATTTCAGAAAATCCAAGAGGAAGGAGCACTTCCACATTATTTTTGTGAGGTCAGCATTATCCTAATTTCAAAACCAGATAAAGACCCTACAAAGAAAGAGAACTATAGGCCAATATCCCAGATGAACATAGATGCTAAAATCTTCAACAAAATGTTAGCAAATTGCATCCAGAAATATATTAAAAAGATTATACACCATGATCAAGTAAGATTTGTTCTGAGGATGCAAGGCTGGTACAATACTCGCAAATCAATAAACATGATACATCACATAGACAAATAGAAAGACAAAAATCATATGATCATATTAATAGATGCAGAGAAAATATTAGACAACACCCATCTTTGATAAAAATTCTCTGCAAAGTGGAAATAGAGGGAGCATATCTCAACCTGATAAAGGCCATATGTGACAAAAGGCCAACATCATACACAATGAGCAAGAACTAGAAACATTTCCCCTAAGAATAGGAACAAGACAGGGATGCCCACTTACATGACTCCTGTTTAACATGGTACCAGAAGTGCTAGTGATCAGACAAGAAAAAGAATTAAAAGGCATCCAAATTGGAAAAAGAGGTGAAATTGTCATTATTTCCAGATGATGTAATATTGTACATAGAAAACCCTGAAGACTCCATAAAAAAAACTACTAGACTTCATGAATTCAGCAATGTAACAGGATACAAAATTAACACCCAGAAATCTATTGCTTTTTTATATACCAATAATAAACTCACAGAAAGAGAAACAACAAAAACAATTCCATTTACTATTGCACCAAAAAAATTAAGAAACCTAAGAACAAACTTAACTAAGGAGGTAAAAGACCTGTACTTGGAAAATTACAGTACATTGAAAAAGGAGGTAGAGGAAGACAAACAAATGAAAGAATATATCATGTTCATGGATTTGTAGACTCAACATAATTAAAATGTCCATACTACCCAAAGCAATCTATAGATTCAATGCACTCCCCATTAAAATACCAATGGCATATTTCACAGACCTAGAACAAACTCTACAAAAATCCATCTTGAATAAAAAAGGACCCTGAATAGCCACAGCAATTCTGACAAAGAAGAACAAAGTTTGAGGGATCACAATACCAGATACAAAGCTAAATTACAAAGCCATTGTTCTCAAAACTGCCTGGTACTGGCACAAGAACAGACATATAGATCAATGGAATATAAGAGAGAACCCAGAAATTGACCTAAGCCATTATGTTCATTTAATATTTGACAAAGGAGACAAGAGCATACAATGGAGTCACACAGTCTTCAATAAATGTTGTTGGGAAAATTGGACAGATACATGCAAAAAATGAAACTAGACCACCAATTTACACCATACAAAAATAAATTCAAAATTGATAAAGGACTTAAACATAAGATGGAAAACCATAAAAATCTTAGAAGAATCCATAAGCAGCAAAGTATCAGACATATGTTGTAGCAGTATCTTTTCGGATATGGCTCCTAGAACAATGGAAACTAAGAAGAATATAAATAAATGGGACTAGCCCTAACCGGTTTGGCTCAGTGGATAGAATATCGGCTTGCAGACTGACGGGTCCCCGGTTTGATTCCAGTCAAGGGCATGTACCTTGCTTGCAGGCACATACCCAGCAGGGAGTGTGCAGGAGGCAGCTGATTAATACTTCTCTCTCATCGATGTTTCTAACTCTGTATCTCTCTCCCTTCCTCTCTGTAAAAAAAAAATCAATAAAATATATTATAAATAAATAAATGGGACTAGATCAAAATAAAAGCTTCTGCACAGCAAAAGAAACCATCAACAAAACAACAAGAAAGCTCACTGCATGGGAGAACATATTTGCCAATGTTATCTTCGATAAGGGCTTAATCTCTAAAATTTACAGGGAACTCATAAAACTTAACAAAAGAAAAATAAACAATACAATCAGAAAATGGGCAAAGGACCTAAAATAGACACTTTTCAAAAGAGGACATACAGAAGGCCAAGAGACATATGAAAACATGCTCAAAGTCACCAATCATCTGAGAGATGCAAATCAAAATGACAATGAGGTACCCTCTTATACCTATCAGAATGGCTATCATCAACAAATCAACAAACAAAAAATTCTAGAGAGAATGCGGAGAAAAAGGAACCATCTTGCACTGGTGGTGGGAATAAGACTGGTGCAACCACTATGAAAACAATATGAAGTTTCCTCAAAAAATTTAGAATGGAATTGCCATTTACCCAGTAATAACATTTCTAAGAATATATCCCAAGAAAACAAACATCAGTCAGAAAGGATATATGCACCACTATGTTCATAGCAGCAAAATTTACAATAAGTAAAATTTGGAAACAGCCTAAATGCTCATCAGCAGATGAGTGGATTAGAAAACTGGTACACAATGGAATACTATGCTGCTGTAAAAAATAAGAAATTCTTACTTTGGAACCCCATGAATGGAACTGAAGAGCATTATGTTAAGTGATATAAGCCAGTCAGTGAAAGATAATACCACATGATATCATTCATTTGTGGAATATAAAGAACATTATAAACTGATGAACAAAAATAGATACAGAGGCAAAGAAGCATCAAACAGATTGTCAAACTACAGTGGGAAGACAGGGGTGGGTTGGGGGAGGGTAAGAAATCAACCGAAGGAATTATGTACATGCATAAAAGTATAACCAATAAATAAAAGACATTGGGAGGGGGATGGTGAAGGCATGTGCTGGGGGAAAGGGGGCTAGGGAGGCGAGAGGGAGGTCAATGGGGAAAAAGGAGATGTATGTACTAGTATTTGTAATACTTTAAACAATAAAATAATTTTTTTAAAAAAATTAAAAATTGGATTCCAATTTGAACCAGTAATCCCACTTCTAGGATTATATCCCATGAAATCAGGAACACCAATCAGAAAGGATATATGTACATCTATGTTTATAACAGCACAATTTATAATAGCTAAGATTTGAAAGCAGCAAAAGTGTCCATCAGCAGATGAATGGATTAAAAAATTGTGGTACATCTACACAATGAAATAATGCACTGTTGTAAAAAATAAGGAATTCTTACCATTTGTAACAGCATGTAAAGAACTGGAGAGGGTTATGCTAAGAGAAATAAGCCAGTCAGAGAAAGAGAGGTACTATATGATCTCAATCATTATGGAATATAATGAACAACATAAACTGATGAATAAAAATAGAGCCAGAGGAAAAAAATAGTTTAGAATATAATAGAAATAATCCTGTTATTTACAATATTTTAAAATATTTCCTACCACTTCTGTAATATTGTACTATTAGAGGCCTGGTGCATGATATTCGGGCACTTGGTGGGGGGATGGGGGGGGAAGGGGAGGTCCCTCAGCCCAGCCTGCACCCTCTCCAATCTGGGACCCCTCTGAGGTTGTCCGACTGCCGGTTTAGCCCCGTGGGACCCACAGGGATCGGGCCTAAACCGGCAGTCAGACATCCCTCTTACAATCCGGGACTGTTGACTCCCAACTGCTTACCTTCCTGCCTGCCTGGTCACCTCTAAATGCCCTCCCCTGCAGGCCTAGATACCCCCAACTGCCATCCCCTGCATGCCTGGTTCCCTCCAACGCCCTCCTCTGCAGGCCTGGTCACCCCCAATTGCCCTCCTCTGCAGGCCTAGTTCCCCCAACTGCCCTCCCTCCCCTGCAGGCCCAGTCACTCCCAACTGCCCTCCCTTGCTGGCCTGGTCACCCTCAACTACCCTCCCCTGCTGGCCATCTGGTGACCACATGGGGTAAGCCATCGTGTGCTATTGCATATTACCTCTTTATTATATAAAATACTAGTGGCCCAGGAAACAAAATTTGTGCATGGTGGTGTTCCCTCAGCCCAGCCTGCACCTTCTCCAATTGGAGACCCCCTGGGGGATGTCTGACTGCTGATTTAGGCCTGATCCCTGTGGGACCAGCAGTCAGACATCCCTCTCACAAACTGGGACCACTGGCTCCTAACTGCTCACCTGGCTGTCTGCCTAATCCCCCCTAACTGCATCTGCCTGCCTGCTTAATTGCCCCTAAGCCCTCTGCCTACCTGCCTAATCACCCTTAACTGCCCTCCCCTACTGGCCTGATCTCGCCCCAACTGCCTCTCCCTGCCTAATCACCCCTAACTGCTCTCCTCTACCTGCCTGATCTTGCCCCCAACTGCCTTAAAACCCCTCCTCAGATCCCACCTTAAGTTCTGCCTTCACAGTTCACCCAGATTAGGTTCTGATTGGTCAGTTTCTATGCCAGTCAGCATCAAAAGCTCTGCTTCCTATGCAATCATTGGCTCCTCACAGTTCACCCAGATTTGGTTCTGATTGGTCAGTGTCTCCAGACCTATCTCTGGGCCTGATCAGAGAGCCAGGGCTGATCAGCAGTCCCCAAAGAAGCCTGGAGGGAAAGAGAGAGACAAGGGCTGATCAACAACTGCCACAGGGGCTATGGATCAGATCCTGCTTCTCTCTCCAGGCCTCTCTCCTGGCCTGATCCGCAACTCCCTGAGCAGTCAGTGCTGGGTTGCCATGCCTGCAGTAGCAGCAGTCAGTACTACAGGACTGAATTCCAGTGTTCTGTTGAGCCTTTGGTCATTACAGTCACTGCCTTTATATAGATGATAGAGATAGATAGATAGATAGATAGATAGATAGATAGATAGATAGATAGATTAGTATAGTTTTGGTAATACTATTATATTTAAAATAATTTTTTCTTTTAAAAAAAAGAACTTTCTATGTGGGATGCCAAAATACATACTCTACCCTCAAAAGAATGACTAAGAATCCAGGAAAAAGAAACTCCAACAGTATTTGACAGTATAAGAAATACCTACAAGAAAAAATAAAATTTCTGTGATTCCTTGAAGAGATAAAATAGTCATTAGTAATTGACTCTCTGATTTATAAAAATAAGACAAATTTTTCAACAATTAGGATTTGTGTTTAGTTTTAAAAACTCTGATAAAATACACATAACATACAATTTACCATTTTAAAGTATACAGTTCAGTGTCATTTAGTCCATTCACAATGTGGTGCAATCATCTTTCCAGTTCCAGAATATTTTTATCACCCCAATAAGAACAACATCTGTGTTAAGCAGTCCTCATTCCTCTCTCCTGGAGTCGTTGACAACCACTAGTCTGTTTCTGTCTCTATGGGTTTGCATAATCTGGATAGTTCATATAAATGAAATAATATAATATGTAGCCTTTAAGTCTGGCTTCCTTCTCTCAGCATAATGTTTTTAAGGTTCATTCATGTTGTAACATTTATCAGTACTTGATCCTTTTTATGATTGATGATATTCCACTGTATGGATATATAACATTTTGTTTATCCAGTCATTCTTTTGGCTACTGTGAATAATGCTGCTATGAGCATTCTGTACAAGTTGTCTTTGAACACTCATTTTCAATTCTTTTGGAAATATAATTATTGAGTAGAATTGCTGGGTTTCATAGTAATTATGTTTAATTTACTGAGGAATTGCCAAGCTGTTCTAAGCAGCTGCACCATTTTACACACCTACCAACAATGTTTGAAGGGTCTAATTTCTCCACATCTTCACTAACACTTGTTATTTTTCTTCTTTATTATGGCTATCCTAATAGATAGTGTGCTAGCTCACTGTGGTTTCGGTTTGCATTTCCTAAGGACTAGTGCTGTTGAGCATCTTTTCATGTTGTTGACCATGTGACTATTTTCTTTGGATAAAGGTCTATTCAAGTCCTTTGCCAACTTTTAATTGAATTGTCATTTGGTGACACAAATAGGAATGTAATCTTAAAAATATGTCAAGAAAGATACATTCCTAGATTATAGTAAACTAGCAAAATGGAATGAACAGTGCAAGACCCTACCCATAGGAAGATCTTTCGTTAACTACGATTATGTGGTGCTGTACAGAAATATAGTAGTAGGGCACTCTTAAATGCCCTTAGAAGGCCTGACATGTTTGCATACTTGGTAAAATGCTTTACCAAACCTTCCCTTAAACACATTCTTTTTCCTTGTGAATGCTTCTCTCTCTCTTTTTTTAAATTATATATATATATATATATACATATATATATATATATATATATATATATATATATATATTTAATCATCACCCAAGGATATTTTTCCATTGGTTTTAGAGAGAGAGGGAGAGAGGGGGAGACAGAGAGAAATGTCGATGTGAGAGAAACACATAGATTGGTTGCCTCCTGCATGAGCCCCAACCAGGGCCTGAGCAGGGAGGAGCCTGCAGCCGATTACCTGAGACCCTTCCGTTGGCAGGCCGACGCTCTACTGACTGAGCCAGACTGGCTAGAGTTCTCTCCCTCTTGCTTTAAGACAATTTCTTACAGTTGCTATTAACCGAATTTCACCTGAATATAAAGATTTCTGTAACCAACTTTTTGTTTGGCTTTATATACCTAAGACTGATCTTATAATTTTAATACTCCCATATACAGAAATATTGCTTTATGTATAATCCCATTACATTTAAAAATCTGTTTTCTCTTTATATTAACAACTAGAGGCCCAATGCATGAAATTTGTTCATGATGGGCAGGGGATGTCCCTCAGCCCAATATGCACCCTCTCCAATCTGGGACCCCTCGAGGGATGTCTGACTGCCCATTTAGGCCTGATCCTAGTAGGATGGACCGGGCCTAAACGGGCAGTCGGACATCCTTTCACAATCCAGGACTGCTGGCTCCCAACTGCTCACCTGCCTGCCTCCCTGGTTGCCCCTAACTACTTATGCTTGCCAGCCTGATTGCCCCCTAACCACTACCCTGCCAGCCTAATTGATGTCTAACTGCTCCCCTGCCAGCCTGTTTGCCCCCAACTTCCCTCCTCTGTCAGCCTGGTCAGCCCTAACTGCCTTCTCCTGCAGGTTTGATAGTCCTCAACTGCCCTTCCTTGCAGGCCAGCTCCCTCCCAACTGTCCTCCTCTGATGGTCTGATCACCCACAACTGCCCTTTCTTGCAGGCTTGGAACCTTTCAATAGCCCTCCCCTGCTGGCCATCTTCTGGTGGCCATCTTGTGTCCACATGGGGGCAGGATTTTTGACCACATGGGGGCAGCCCTCTTGTGTGTTGGAGTGATGGTCAATCTGTGTATTACTCTTTTATTAGATAGGATAATGGGAAAAAAGCTGCAGATAGCCTCAAAGTAGAATGCCCTAAGATATTATTATGTTCAGTTCAAAGAATTGAATGTGTATTAACATCTTAATTCTAATGCCTACAAGCTTGCAAATATACCCAAACTTATCAAATTTTTTAAGTCAAAAACATAACTTTTTAAAAATTCTTACATTCTGTCCTGCCATCCCATCTAATAAGAAGGTACTATGAAAACTAACCATCCCTCCATAGCCACAAGATGGTGGCATGGTCTTATCATCCCCACCTGAGTCCCCCAGTCCTGCGGGGGCGGGGGCAGCATGAGCGGCCTGGTGGAATGCTTGCTTTATCGCCACGGCGATGAGGCCAGCATTCTGCTCCTGGCTCCGAATGGGCCTTGGGCCGGACCAGGGCATGGAAAACTTGCATGGGAAGAGAAGGAACTGGCGAGCTGCACAGTCCAGTGGCCCTCAACTCCCAGGCAAGTCTGGGTGGCCAGAGGGTGGAGGATAGTGTGACAGGAAGGGCTGGTAGCAGAGGCACAGGGGTGAAAGCTGGAAGAGAAAGAGGAAGGAAGCGCTTTATCAGAGTTCTTGAGAACAGGGAAGGAAGTCGTTTGCATTTCCCAGCCATGGATGTTCCGACCACTGGCCAGGCTGGGGCGCAGATGGGCCTCTGGGCTATGGAGAGCCTCTGGGCAATGGGCACAGAAAGGCCAGGCCCCAGAAGAGCTATTGGCACATGGATTTGTGCATGGGCTACTAGTCCTAGCTAATAAAAGAGTAATATGCAAATTTACTGTACCTCTGCTATACCCACAAACCACGTCCACAAGCCATGCCCACCAGCCAATCAGGAGAAAGTATGCAAATTAACCCCAACCGAGGTGGCTGTGGCCAGGGAGGCTTGAGTTTCCCGAGGATAGAGGAAGCCAGGCTTTCCCCACACCCTGACTGGCCCAGGCCTCCACTGAATGCTACAAAGTTTCAATTATTGAAGACAAATAAATCCCAACAAAAATCGCAGTAACCATGAAGCTGGAAAGAGCAGGAGGCTAGGATTGCTCTTAGAGATGAAGGAAGCCAAGCTTTCTGCAGCCCTGGCCTGCCTTGGCCCCCACTTAAAGCTACAAAGTTTCAATTATAGAAGATAAATAGATCCCAACAGAAATGGCTACAGCCACAGAGTGAGCAGGAGGCTTGGGTCTGCTCCAGGCTGCAAAATTTCAATTGTAGAAGATAAATAAATCCCAGATACCAGGGCCTCTGTTTGGGTCACCGAGGAGCATGGCAGGCCTGCAAACCACCACGGGCCTATCGCTCAGGCTGCCCCATGTGGTCAAAGATCCTCCCCCATGTGAACACAAGATGGGGAGGGTAATTGGGAGGGACCAGGCCTGCAGAGGAGAGAAGTTGGGGGCGACCGGGCCTGCAGGGAAGAGCAGTTAGGGGCAAACAGGCTGGCAGGCGAGCAGTTAGGCATCAATCAGGTTGGCAGGGGAGTGTTTAGGGGGTGATCAGGCTGGCAGGAAGAAGCAGTTACAGGCAATCAGGAAGGCAGGCAGGTGAGCAGTTGGGAGCCAGCAGTCCTGGATTGTGAGAGGGATATCCGACTGACTGCTCAGTGGGATTGGGCCTAAATGGGCAGTCAGATATCCCTCGAGAGGTCCTAGATTGGAGAGGATGCAGGCTGGGCTGAGGGACACCCCTTCCCCCATGCACGAATTTTGTGTATTGGGCCTCTAGTGAATAAATAAGAAAAAATGTCACCCTTGACAACTGCTTCTGCTAGACCATCATTATAATTAGCCAGTCTCCCAAGAGCCAAAGTAGCAGTCTGTTAAATTGTTGGGACCAAGTCCAGAAGAGGCCTCAGCAAAGACATTGCACCTTAGTGAAATTAGAAAAAACAGAAATCAGCAAAACTTAAATTAAAAAACAAAACTACAATTTAGCATATTATATGCAAATAAAAAATTAAGGGGAAAAATCAGCGAAAACAAAAAATTATCCACTAAAAATTAATGAGATATTTAGAAGCATATAATTGGCCAAGACACAGAACAATACAACCTGTAATTATCAAAGAAGCAGCATAGTGTGGAAATAAGAACGGCTTTGGGTTTAGAGAATTTAAACCCCTGATTTGCAAATACTAGCTTGTGACCTGACAGGCTGTCAGGACTACTGGGAAGGAAAGCTGTGAAGCGCGTTGTATAACGCCACCCTCAGCCTTTGCGAAGTATATCTTTCAGAGGTGAGTTCAGATTATTTCATCTCAGTGAATCTTTCATTTGTGTGGCGTTTTGTTTTGGGTTTTTGTTTTTTCCCCCTCTAACTGTTGGGTCTTCTTCTGGTTCCAAATGAACTTAGAGTTTATTACAGAAATTTTATCAGGATCTATCTCAGGGCCAGGGAGCAGGAGGGCCATTTGGCTGGGACCTCACATTCATGAAGGGCTGCAGATAATATTTCTGACATTATCTCCAAAAAAATAAATTCTTTGATATAAGAAAGTATATTTATTATCAGGTCTCATAATATCATTTTAGGATTGACTATAGTGTAGATTTATCATCCTCACAACAATAATAAAAACAGTTTATATTTGTGGAGCACTTGTATGCATGCATTGTTTTAAAGATTTGTTTTCCATATTAATTCACTAACCTTTCATAACAAACCTATGATGTAGGCCTTATTATTATGTCTGTTTTACAGATAAGAACATTGAGGCTAAGAAATATTTAAAAAATTGTCCCACAACAAATAAATGGTAGAGAAAGGTTAGAAATTTTGACATTCTTTATTGATAATCTATAATAATAAAAGCATAATATGCTAACTAGACTGGACGTCCTTCTGGACAACCTGTGGACAAAGCCAGGCTGTGAGGGGCCCGGGTCCCGGGTGCCGGAGGGAAGCCGGTGCTGGCAGCCGGGGAAGGAAGGCCTGCTCTTGCACAATTTCATGCATCGAGCCCCTTGTTGCTAAATAAATGATAGGTATTAAAATTGAGGCGGTAGGAAATGGGAGACAAATAATAATTGCATTTTGGTCATTTTGTTGGATATTCCAACTCTTTATATTAATTTTGCCTTACTAGAAAATATGTAAAATAGTCAATGGCTGTTTGTGCTTTATGATGGTGTTTTAGTCTAAGGTTGCAAGAAAGGTAATGAAGGAGTTCAAACTGGAATGAAGTGCCCTTGACTTTCTAAACTTTATATAATTTATAGCAGGAGATTCAACCTATGTTATTACATCTTTTCCAGAAAAACATATTCTAGTGATTTATAAAAGTATATATTACCAATATTCTTTTATAATGATACATCAAAAAACATTTGAAATAGAATACAAGAAAAACATTTACAATAACATTTAGGATTAAACTAAGATAAATAGTATAACCAAATAATATGAACAAAGAATAATGATGCTTAGTTATCTCAGACACATTTAATGATGTGACCTGTGGCTTTTCATAGTCTCACACTTCATTTAGTGATCATTTTTATATCTAAGTTGCTTGGTTAGACCATCTAAGACAAGGCCGCAGTTTAAACCAGCACAGGCTGGTTAACTTTGCAGGCACACAGCCCTCCTGCTCATGCCTAAGCCCTAGCTTCTATTAAATAAGTCAACGTTCCTATGCTCAAAAGTGTTGCTTATGTTATTATCTATACCTTTTCCATAGAGATATTTAGGAAATAGCTCACAAAAAAGTCTAAAGCACAGAATAGGGTACTAGAATTACCAAGCCTTTCTAGAAAGTTGGGCTAAAACAATTTATTGATCTCATCTTTATACTTTCCTTTATTACTTCATTTTTAAAAATTGTAATAAAATGCACATAACATGAAAATTATCACTTAAAACCATTTTTAGTGTACAATTCAGTGGTATGAGATTTCATAATGAGTATATTAATGAGGCAAAAAATATAAACTATAATTTTGCCTAGAATAGTTTCCAATGATGTGTAATCATCACCATCATCTAGAAACTGTTAAATTGTTTTTCACAGCAGCTGCACCATTTTACATTCCAACCAGCAAAGTGCAAGGGTTCAGATTTCTCCATATCCTCACCATCACTTATTTTCCATGTTGTTTTAAAATAGACATCCTAATAGGTATAAAGTACTATGTCATTGTGGTTTTGATTTACATTTCCCTAGCACTAATGATGGTGAATGTCTTTTCATGTGCTTGTGTATTGGCCATTTGTACATCATCTTTGTTGACATGTCCATTCAAGTCCTGTGCCCAATTTTTAAATTAGGTTGTTGTTATTGAATATAACTTGAATTTTTTTATAATAAATATTCACCATTTAAAAAAGAAGAGCAAAGAAAAAGAAAAGCTAAATTTGTTTACATATATTTAAAGTTTCATAATAAATATATTAATGAGGTGAAAATATAAACTATAGGTATACTTAGAATAGTTTTAAAAGAATCACAATTTAAAAAATAAAGGAATCATGATTACGGTTCAAGTTCTTTTTCTTCTTTTTAAAAAAATATATTTTATTGATTTCAGAGAATAAGGGAGAGAAAAAGAAAGAGTTAGAAACATGGATCAGCAGCCTCCTGCACACCCCCCATGGGGATGTGCCTGCAACCAAGATACACGCCCTTGACTGGAATCAAATCTGGGACCTTTTAGTCTGCAGGCCGACGCTCTATCCACTGAGCCAAACTGGTTAGGGCTCGTGTCATTTTTTTCTGGTGATTCTGGTATTTCCTTTATTTCCTTACTTGATAAATTTATGTGAAGTAGCTTATTATCTTTTGAAAATATAATTGGAAAATCAATATATTCTGGATTATTCCACCTAAATATTTCAAATTAAAATCTCAAGAACTTTAAATTTCTATGATAAGAATTTGATGAATTCATCTATTTAAGTCTACAATATTTAACTTAATTGTGTGTTTACTAGAGACCCAGTGCACAAAATTCATGTACGGTAGTGGGGGGGGGCATAAAGGGGTGTCCCTCAACCCAGCCGGTATCCTCTCCAATCTGGGACCCCTTGAGGGATGTCCAACTGCCCAGTTAGGCCTGATCCCTGTGGCCTAAACGGGCAGTCGGACATCCCTCTCACAATCCAGGACTGCTGGCTCCTAACTGCTTGCCTGCCTGCATTTCTGATTGCCCCTAACCGCTTCTGCCTGCCAGCCTGATCACCCCCTAACCACTACCCTGCCAGTCTAATTGATGTCTAACTGCTCGCCTGGCAGCCTGTTTGCCTCCAACTTCCCTCCTCTGTGGCCTTATCACCCCTAACTGCCCTCCTCTGCAGGCCTGGTTCCTCCTAACTGCCCTCCCATGTTGCCATCTTGTGGTGGCCATCTTGTGTCCACATGTGAACAGGATCTTTGACCACATGGAGTAGCCATCTTGTGTGTTGGAGTGATGGTCAATCTGCATATTACTCTTTTATTAGATAGGATAGAGGCCTCGTGCATGGGTGGAGGCAGCTGATTTGCCCTGAAGCGTGTCCTGGATCAGGGTGGGGATTCCTTTGGGGCATGGAGCAGTCTGGATGAGGGGCGTATGGTGGTTTTCAGGCTGGCCACACACCCCTAGTAACCCAAGCAGAGACCCTGATATCTGGGATTTATTTATCTTCTATAATTGAAACTTTGTAGCCTGGAGTGGAGGCCTAGGCTTGCCAGGGCTGCAGAAGCTTGGCTTCCTTTATCGCTGGGAGCAACCCTAGCCTCTGCTCTCTCCATCTCCATGGCTGCCGCCATTTCTGTTGGGATTTATGTGTCTTCTATAATTGAAACTTTGTAGCATTGAGAGGAGGTCTGGGCCAGCAGGTGGAAAGCTTGGCTTCCTCCATTGCCAGGAAAACCCAAGCCTCCCTCCTGCTCTGAGTGGTGGCGGCCATCTTGATTGAGGTTTATTTGCATATTTGTTCCTGATTGGCTTGTGGGCATGGCTTGTGGGTGTAGCAGAGGTATAGTCAATTTGCATATTACTCTTTTATTAGATATTATTATTACTTACAGTATTTAGCTAATATACCAAAAGCCTCTTATTTTGGAAAATTTCAGTTTGCAATTTTAGCAGTAAAATATTTTACCCCAAAATGTATTTTACTTGTCCATATACTCAAAGGAATTTTCTATTTCTCCTCCATTTTTCTAATGCATCTGGACTAAGAAAAATAATGTCAACAAAATGACACATAGTTCCTCTTCTTCTATTCCTGTAGTCATTATCCAAGTTAGACTCCTGCATGGAACTTCTGCTCTATTATACTTTCCCTATATTCCTTAGTCCAAACAGTAGCACAATGAGAATTTTGAAAAAAAATTAAATCTCTGAATCTATACAAGTAAAAGCTAAAATTTCCATTTAAAATATCCATTTAGAGTGTGGGGGCAGGTAGATGAGAGTAAATGGGGAATAAATAGTGATGGAAGATTAGACTTTGGATGGTAAACACACATTATATAAACGATATATTATAGAATTATACACATGAAACCTATGTAACTTTATTAACTAATGTAACCCAAATAAATTCAATAATAAATAAATATCTTTGTTTGCATAGATCATTCTTTAGGAAAAATACTGCCCCTAATTTCTAATTCTTAAATTTTCTCTTCCTGGTTTATCATCATTAAGTCCCCAGGGACATGATTTTTATCTCTTACACAGCATGGATGAAAACTTTGTTATTTAATTACAGTTTTGTCATAAAAATACAGATAATAATACAAGAGAGGAAAAGGAAGACGGGGGGAAAGTATATATAACATGAAAAGAATTTTTTTTTTCATATCTACCTGTCCATTAGGAATCCATAGTGATTGATCCTTGGTGAACAAATACATGAAGATTTAGAATCTATAAATTACAGCAGTCTGAAATAGTTGCTATATCTGATACATAAGTTCTTTAAGGAGCAGCTAATGACCTCATTTGGGGTCTCCCCTGAAGGAGCCAACATGATTTCATACCTAATATTAAATATAACTCATATATTATACTCTAATATTTATAAAACAATTTAGTGTACTCTATACAAACTGATTAAGTAGTGTGAAACTATTTTTGAACTTTAACTTATAAGATACATCTTTACAATCATCCCCTATCTCCAACTTTATAGCTTTGAGTTCCTTTTGTATTTTTTTTTTGTTCCAGTGCCGTACTGGAGACATTGCTGCTAATACCTACACTGCAATCCAGTTATGCCCCAAACAGAAACAACCTTGCTAATCTAGCCCACAATCATTCATTCAAAAAACAGATCAGGGTTTCTAAGTGGCAAGGAATAGAACTACATACATGAGTTAAGGCAACTCCAACTCTCAAGAAACTAATAATCAAGTGGAGATTATAAAATAGCCTCAAAATAATTACAGCTCTTTCCTTTAATTCCTTTCAATGCAACATAGGCCTAATTACTTGATTTTGCATGCCTACTGCATATATAAATTAGGAAGAAAATGTCAAACACTTCCAAAGACAAAAAAAATTCGCCCATTCATTCTCATACTATATATATATAATTTATATACATGTTACCTCAATTTTCTGTTTATAAAGATATGTAACATCTCTGCTTTGATTCCTTAAAAACAAGTGTCTGTCCTGGCCAGTGTGGTGCAGTGGCTGAGTGCAGACCTGTGACTCAGGGCACTGTTGGACTCCCAGTCAGGACACTGCCGAGGCTGTGGGCTCCATCCCCAGCATGGGGTGTGCAGGAGGCAGCCAATCAATGATTATCTTTCATCACTGATGTTTTCATCTCTCTCCTTCATACTTTCTCTCTCTGAAATCAATCTTTAAAAAACATATTAAAAATAAAGATTTGTTTGCCCTGGTTACTTCTTATCTTCTTTGTTTTGTTTTGCAATTTTTAAATTGTATTTATTTTATGGTAAAGAATACATAATAAAATTTATTATTTTAGCCATTTTAGATGTACAATTCAATGGCATTAAGTACAGTCAGAATATATATGTTTGTCTAACCATCACCCACTATCATTTCCAGAACTTTTTCATCATTACTAACAGATACTTTATGCAAATTAAACACTAATTCCCCATTTCTCCCTTTCCCAGCCCCTGGTAACTTCTGTTCTACTTTCTGTCTCTCTGAATTTGTTTACTATAGATACCTCATATAAATGAAATCAATTCATATTTGTCCATTTTTTCTGGCTTATTTCAAACTTAGCATGTTTTCAAGGTTCATCTGTTGTAATATGTATCAGAATTTCATTACCTTTGTAAGGTGAATATACAACATTTTGTTTGTCCATTCATCTGTTTTCATCTTTTGGTTATTGTGAATAATGTTGCTATGAATATTGGTATACACATATCCATTTATGTCCCAGCTTTCTATTATTTTTACTGTGTACCTTAAAGTGGAATTTTAGATAAAATGATAATTCTGTTTAACTTTTGAGAAACCATCAAACTGTTTTCCACAATTGCTGCACCATTTTACATTCCCACTATCCACGCACAAGGGCTCCAATTTCTCCACAGTCTAACACTTACTTTTTTGTTGTCTTTAATAATAGTCATCCCAATGTGTATGAAATAGTATCTCACTGTGGTTTGATTTGCATTTCTTTAATGACTAGTAATATTGAATACCTGTTCATGTGCTTATTGGCCATTCAGAATTTTTGCAAATATTGACAATTTTTATAACTTCTTTGGAGAAATGTCTTTTTAAATTTTTGACCCTTTTTGAATCAAGTTGTTTGGAGTTTTTCATTAGGATATATATATATCCTAAGATATATATATATTCTGGATATTAATCTCTTATCATATATATGCTTGGCAAATATATTCTCCCATTCGGTGAGCTGTCTTTTTTTTCTCCTGGTATTGTCCTTTGATGCCCTTCTTTACATTTTTTTACTTAAATGTGAAGTTATTTCTACCATATATATTCTTTGTTTTCCAACTTTATTCAACATTATCACAAACTTAGAAAATATGTTAAAGATGTATTATTCCAAATTTTCACTTTTGTTATTATTAATAAAAATAATTATTACTTCTTTATTATTGCAAATGTTTTATTTTTATCTAAAACTACTTTTTATATCACCATTTACTATGAAATTTCACTATAGTTCATTCGAGCTTTGGAAGAAGTGATTTTTGCATACAGTTAACCAATATACAACAAAGAATTCACCTTTGACTTTCAGTGTTACTACGTGACCCAGGCATTTTGTTTGAAGTTCACTGAGAATATTAAAGAAATTCAAAGCTTTGACAATAGAGGGAATCACTTGCTCTGCTTGTTACACGACTGTCCATGTGGACAGACAATAGACAGGTAGTGAGAGCCTGTGTCCAGAGGCAAACTGACCTGGGTGCTGCCATTTCCTGGCTGTGGGACTCAGCGAAGTTACTCAACATCTCTGTGTCTCAGTTTCACCGTCTGTAACATCTAAGACTACCTCATAAAATTGTTAGGAGAATTACAATGAAGTAAAATTTCTAAAGTGTTAGAACATGAGTTGGGATAAAATAAACACAAGTGCTTGGTAAATAACAGTGTTATCTAAAGGAATCAATTCCCTATGTTGACCATATTTTTCATCATCATTTTATTATTATTATGTATATTACTGGTTAATTGATCAATGCCTTCCAGTCTGATGAAGTAATATTTAATGTTCTATGGCCCCATGAATTGAGCCTTTTCTACCGTATATTTTAGAATTACCATGGAATGAATAATCCACTCAAGAAATATCTATTGGGCTTCACGACTTTTTATCAAAACACCAGTAGAGCCCAGTTGGCTGGGTCAGCGGCTGGGAGTCGACATATGAAACAAATGGTTTCATTTCTAGTCAGGGCACAGGCCCAGGTTGTGGGCTCAGTCCCCAGTAGGGGGCCTGCAGAAGGCAGCCAATTGGTGTTTCTCTCTCATCATTGATGTTTCTATCACTCTCTCTCCCTCTCTGAAATCAATAAAAATATATTTAAAAAATATATACTGCCCTAGCAGGTATGGCTCAGTGGATAGAGTGTCAACCCAGGGACTGAATGGTCCTGGGCTGGATTCCAGTCAAGGGCATCTACCTCGGCTGCAGCCTCCATCACCATTCGGGAGGCAGCCAGTGAATGGGTCTCTCTCACATCAATGCTTCTTTCTCTGTGTCTCTTCCCTCCACTCTCTCTAAAAATCAATGGAAAATATCCTCGGGTGAGGATTAACAAAAAATATATTCTAGATAATAGTCTTTAAAGAAAAAATATGTTAAAAAATACCAATAGCATATTTCACAGAACTAGAACAATAACCCAAAAATCTGTGTGAAAACACAAAAGACCTCAGATAGCAACAGAAATATTGAAAGAGAAGAACACAGTAGGAGGTATCACACTACCTGATGTCGAACTATATTACAAGGCTATAATAATAAAAACAACATGGTTCTGGCATAAAAATAAACACAGATCAATGGAACAAATAGAGAGCTCAGAAATAAATCCATGCCTATGCAGTCGATTAATCTATGACAAAGGAATCATGAGTATACAATAGGTTGAAGAGAGTCTATTCAATAAATGATAGTGGGGAAATTGGACAGATACATGCAAAAAAATGAAACTAGACCACCTTCTTATACCATATCAAAAATAAACTTAAAATGGAGTAAAGACTTAAATGTGAGACTTGAAACCACAGAAATTCTAGAAGGAAGCATAGGCAGTAAAATCTTGAACATTTCTTGTAGCAATATTTTTTTCCTGATATAACTCTTTAGACAAGGATCACAAAAGAAAAAAATAATAAAACTATGAGACTACATCAAAATAAAAAGTTTCTGCACAGCAAGTAAACCTCTAACAAAATCAAAAGACAAACTACTGAATAGGAGAAGATACTTGCCAATCATGTATCCATTAGTGGGTTAAAAACAAACATTTATAAAGAACAGATACACCATAACACCAGAAAAACAAACAATCCAATTAAAAGAAAACCCGAATAGACACTTCTCCAAAGAAGACTTACAGATGGCCAATAGATATATGAAAAGTTGTTCAACTACACTAATCATTAGAAAAATGTAAATCAAGACCACAATGAGATACCACCTCATACCTGTCAAAATGGCTATCATCAATAAATCAACAAACAACAAGTGTTGGCAAGGACATGGAAGAAAGGGAATCCTCATGTGCTGTTGGTGGGAATGTGAATTGGTGCAACCACTATGGAAAACAGCATAGAGGTTCCTCAAAAAAATTTTAAATGTAATTGCATTATGACTTAGCAACCCCACTCCTGGGAATACATCCAAAGAAAACCTACACAGTAATTGAAAAAATATATGGACTCCTATGTTCATTGCAGCATTATTTACAATAGCCAAGATATAGAAGCAACCCAAGTGCCCATCAATAGATGAGTGGATAAAAAAGCTGTTTTGCACATAATGGAATAGTATATGGCCACAAAAAATAATGAAATCTTAGCTTCTGTAACAGCAGCAATGGGCCTAGAGGGTATTATGCTGAATGAAATAAGTCAGACAGCGAAAGACAAATACCATATTGTTTCACTTATATGGGGAATCTAGAGAACAAAATAAGCAAACAAATGAAATAGAAATAGACTCACAGATACCGAGAAGAGAGTGTCACTTGACAGAGGAGAGGGGGTTGAGAGCAGGGTGAAAAATGTAAAGGGATTAACAGGTATAAATTGGTATCTAGAGAATAATCACAGCATAAGTAATACAGTCAATAATAATATAACAATTATGTATGGGGCCAGGTAGCTACTTAAAATATTAGGGGTCCACTCTGCAAAGTACATGATTTTTCTAACCACTATGCTATATATTTGAAATTAATACACAGTATTGAATGTAAACTTTAATTTTCAAAAATATCTATTAAGAATAAATAGGGTGTTGAAAACATAATTATCTTTTACCTTGAGGAACTTATAAAGGGGCTGTGAGAGGTAAACAAAAGGAACGCATTACGATGTATGCAACAAATGAGAATAGAGTGTGCTTCATGTTTAAACAGAATGCTTCTTTTGGTGTATATAGTCTTTTCAATTACTGTGTCAAACATATAGTGGAGCAGGCTTTAAAGAATACAGAAAAGGCAACCCAGGAGCAGTGACTTCTATCTTGACACCTGAAGTTATTTCGGCAAATTTCCTGCTAAAAATTTAGAGAGAGTAGAGAGGTAAATGGACTGGAGAGTATTCCGACCAGAAGTAACTATATGAATGAAGCTAAAAACAAAAATGTTTGATGTGTTGGCAAAACTAAAAATGCAGTATGACTACAGTACAAGAAGGGAGAGAGGTTGGAGAAAGAGGGCTAAGAAATTCATAGAAACCAAAATCCTGAAGCATTTTGAATTGAAGCTGAACATGAATGTCAGTGTGGTGACACGGACAAATTTCAGTTTGCAAAGGAGGCTCCCGCTGATGACACTGGGAAGGAAGGATAAACATAGGCAAGACTGGAGGCAAGAAAACCACCTAGGAAGCTGCTGTAGGAACCTACACCGGATGTGAAGATAGCCTGGAGAACAGCATTGGCAAAAGGGGAGGAGACAAGGGACATATTTGGAAGGATGAATGCAATTCTTTGCATGACTTTGGGTGTACCATTTATATCATGATCTATGTGAGTGACATCCCCTGGACTTGTGCAGCACACAGTCTGCTCAGCCATCCACGGTGGACCTGGGAATTATTCAGTCTTCATTTTCATCTTTCCCTGAGAATAAGTAGTGTAAACTATAAGTCTCCCCATGGATTCCCAATTCACTTAGAACAACATCACAAAATCTTAATTTGACCTGTAGCCAAATTTGATCACACGGATTAGTGTGAAGAAGTTGGAGAAATTGGAGGTACTTCAGGTTTCTGGCTTGGACAAGGAGTGCATAATTGTGGCGAAGTGTTAAAGAAGCCATGAGAAATACTAGCCTGAAATGTCAAGTGGAGGTGACTTGGCAAGAGATAAAGCTGGAGAGCTTGAATGAGGCCATATCAAATTTGGCTACAGGTCAAATTAAGACTTTGTGAGGTTATTCTAAGTGAAATGGAACTCCATGGGGAGACTTATAGTTTACACTACTTATTCTCAGGGAAAGAACTGAAAATGAAGACTGAATCATTCCCACGACCACCATGGATGGCTGAGCAGACTGTGTGCTGCACAAGTCCAGGGGATGTCACTCACATAGATCATGATATAAATGGTACACCCAAAGTCATGCAAAGAATTGCAGTCATCCTTGACATGGCATCTTATGTGGTTCTCTGGTTTGCTTATATTAATAAATTGCTTATCTCCATAGGAAAACAATAAATATCTCCAGAGCAGAGCTCGTTTTACACTTGTTTTGTGTCACTCAAATTACCTAGCACAGTCCTAAATACATATTGAAAAATGTGTGGTCTTGGCTCTAGAAACCACCACTCACTTTGACTTTACTACTGTAAGCACTTCCAGCTCTATCACAGAGTAACTCCAATTACACTCACCAACTTTACCAGATTTAAAAAATTATTTATATAATAAGATACTACATTTACATGAAGCAAGTGTCATGACACTGATGTATTTTACAACTTGTTCTCATTTTCCCTCACTGGTCATCTTTTATTTGAAAATATTTAAGCATTCACCCCTTGCATTTGTTTTAGAGTAAGAATTTTCATGAACTAGTTTCATGATTTGGTTTCTCCCATCCTCTATGATTATACACCTCTGGCCACTATTCCTGCATTTAATTTAAAAATATATAAATTTTGGTATCATATGTCTGTTTTGTTTTCTGTATATTACTTTCTCACTGTCATTACTATTAAGTCAATTATGATTTTAGGTATTATATCCCTTACAACACAGAGTTTTATAATTTACTTAAAGGGTCAATAATGAACCACAAAAATCTATGTATAATCTTTTTACATGATGATCAAAAGTAGTCCATTTTCTTTTTTTGAAATTATTCTCATTGTAGTTATACTATGCTTAGCATCTTTGAATTTTGTTTGGTGATTCACTGTCAACTCAGTTGTGTATGAGTGATAGGCTACCACACCTGATATGTCATTTTCGATTGGGGAGAGGTGAAAGGAAGATGAAACCAAGACTGGCTCGTTGAATAAACTAGCAACAATTTTAAGAGGGCAAGGAAGCAGAGCATGCATTTATTTACTTACTTAACATACTACAGGCCCGGTGCATAAAATTTGTGTACTGGAGGAGTGTCCCTCAGCCCAACCTGCACCTTCTCCAATCTGGGATCCCAGGGGGTGTCTGACTGCTGGTTTAGGCCAGATCGGCAGTCAGACATCCCTCTCACAATCATTGACTGCTGATTCCTAACTGCTTCCCTGCTTGTCTGCCTGATTATCCCTAACTGTTTCAGCCTGATCAACCCTAACTGCTCATCTGCCAGTCCAATTGCCCCCAACTGCCCTCCCCTGCTGTCTTGTTCGCCCCCAACTTACCCTCCTCTGCTGGCCTGATTGCCCACAACTGCCTTCCCCTGCCAGCCATGTTGTGGTGGCCATTTGTGATGATGTGGGGATGACCATCTTATGACAACATGGGGGTGGCCATCTTGTGACCAAAAGGATGAGACGCTACCTAAGTTTTTATTAGTATAGATACTTTTATAGCATTTACCAGTTACCAATGAAACTGGCCTATTGCCAGGGTTAGAATGCATACCAAAGGGTATAATCTCTGAATTGATATTATTCTACCATTAACATTACTGTAGCTGTTTTCCATTATTACTGTATTAAACTGACTAGACAAGGTCACAGCCATCACCATGAACTGAGTGAGCATGTAGAGCATACAAGTTATGGCAGGTTCAATTTATGTATTCTTTAGATAAAATGAGTGGAACTTACATGCTTATAATTATATAAAGAATATGAAAATGAGCTTTAACTACAGTTTTCAAATGAGCATGTAAGCGCCACCCTGGAGAGAAGGCGGTCAGTCACAGGCAGCTGACCCCGCTGGGCTCTGACGAAGTCTCCTCTGCAACACCCCTGACCCAGGTGGGGCCTCAGTCCAACAACTCTCCAAAGTACTCTCTTGGGTCTCAACCCCCTGTGGATTATATGCTCTTCCCTGGGTGCTTTAATGAGTCTCTGGACTGATAAGGCTTTTCCTTAGAAGCCACAAGAGGCCGAAAGGTCCTCTAGAGCTCTAAGACCAGTTTAAGCCCTAAACACAATTCCTCCCTCAAACCTCCAAGTGTTTATCAAAATTAGTCCTCTGCATCTGGCCTCCACTCAAGCTCACATAATGGTCCTTAAGGAGACCTCAAAAACCAGTCATGCACAATTACTGGACAGCCTCCTTACCCACAGGCCTAAACAGACAACTTGTTTTCATAGTTAACATTGAGGCTTACCAGGAATTTCTAAAACCACTTAGAAATCGTTTACTAATTCCTATAAGCAGAAGGATCACAGGATCAGACAGCAATTAAGAAACAGGTCTTAGTTCCACTTTGGCCTCTAACTCGCTTTGTGATGAGGGTAATTATCCATCCTTTTTAGGCTTAAGAATTCACACTGAAGAAGATACCTACACTACCTAACCACTTAGAAAAATAATTATTCCTTCATTCTATTTAAACATGTTAAACATCTACTTTATGCTAAGCATTTCAGTAGGTATGGAATTTACAATTAGTGAAGAAAACAGAAAAGAAATAATTGTGATTATGATAAGAAATATGAAAAAGCAATAGTAGGAGCAAAGAAAGCATAAATCAGGAGACTTAACTTACTCTGAGGACCCAAGAGAGGTTTCTCTGAGAAATTAACATTTAAGCAGAGCCATAAAGAATGAGTAGAACCTTGGTAAATGTGGCTTAATTGATTGTCTTCCCATGCACCAAAATGTGTCTTTGGTTCCATTTCCAGTCAAGGCACATGCCCAGGTTTCGGGTTCCATCCCCAATGGGTGCATGCGGGAGGCAACTGGTCAATGTTTCTCTCTCCCTCTCCCTTCCTCTCTCTCTAAAATCAATAAAAACATATATATATTTTTTTAAAGAATGAGTAGAAATAAATTAGAAAAAGAAATATAGAAAAAGGTCCCAGTCATAGGAGCAAAGGCCATGAAAAAACTATTAAAGTGCAAAGAGGAATTAGAAAATATTTAAATAACCTTTATGAAACATTTAATATGTAACATTTAAATTTAATCCACACTATTTCTAAGTCCCACTTTCATAAGCTCATCAATAGCTTGGGATTTGTTTTTGTTCCTTAACTATCTAATTTTTCCTAAGAAAACAATGAGCCCCTACCCTTCACTGTATTATTTTCTACTTATGTACCAAAATTTAGATAACAAAACAGAAAAATATCCATGTAGGAACAATGATTTGGAACACAGAATAAAATTCTGAATAATCTTGTTTTTAGGGCATATTGTCAGGTGCTACATTTTCAGAATTTTTATAGTTCGATAGAATATTTTTCACTTAAACATAGGTGAAAAAATTATATCCCTATCTTAAAAAAAAGTCAGTGTTTTGAGTTATAATTTACTACTGTGAGATTTCTTTTATATTGACAAAATGCATTAAATTTAAATAGCATAATTCATATTTTAAAGTTGCTCCACTAGTTCTCTTTATCCTATGGAACAATAATTTTTGTAAGGGTATCGTGGTACATTTCCCTACCAGGATATGTTTAGGTACATTATAAATGCTTAACACAGGCTTTTCCTTTTCATGGCAAATTGAGGTGCTAGATTATGAATTTGAATATTTTAACACTGCCCCAGACACATGTAATTTAAAATCATTTTATGTCAACATATATTACTTTCTTGAATTCTGAATCCATTAAGTTGATTCAACTTGCAAATTAGCTTCAGACAAATGCATAGTGTTATGCAAACTTCTGTATTCCTACTCTTCTGAAAATGTGCATACTTACTGATTTACTATAGATTATATGTACTATATTACAAAGTATTAATTTAAACTTTATCTCCCACTTGACTTATAGAAAAATCTGCTTCTAATACGTTTATTTGATTTTAAAATAATTCTAAAAATAACTTTCTTGAAACTTTTAGTAGCTTCTTTCTAAAGACCTCCTTATACAAGTGGTCTTGTATTCCAATATGCAACAAAACATGATTCTTACATTTTGTAAACAACCACCCTAGTTTGCTCAAATTCTACAATTGGTGGAATTAACAATGTATTACCTCTACTATGACAGTCATTGTCAAAAGAGGAAAAGTATCAAACTTCATTTTTGTTTTAAATTATTTATTATTATTAATACTTAAAACCATATGTGCATTATAAAAATTTGAAAATGCAAATTAACAGAAGAAAATAAAAAATCACAGATTGTGGATAATTCTTTTAATATTTACATTCTTTGTATAATGTTTTAATATTTACATTCTCTGTACATTTTAATTTTTATAATGTGCATAGATAAATAAAAATTAAAACATTAAAATGCAGAGCCTATTTTTGTTTTTGGTTCACATTTATAGCTGCGAGATATAATGGTTCAAACGTACAGGGTTTGAGGTTTTAAACTTTTTAATGTTTTCATGTATGCTCTTTTGATTTGAAAGGAATCAAATCTCAATGAGAAAAAAATAACTCTAAGTTATAGACACATTGTAAACAGTTCTTTCTAGAAACAAGTTTAATTAGAAATCAAACTTATTTTTTCCAATTATTCTGAAGAAT